>PVJN01046581.1:0-16375 GCA_004026805.1 Lasiurus borealis
TGAGTGGGAATCATACCATGACATCCTGGTTCATAGGTCGACACAGAACCAACCACTGAGCAATACTGCCCTGGCAGCCTGTAGAGAATTTTTATAGGAGTTTATTTGAGCCAAACAACGTATGCCAGGGAACAAGATTTCAAATGCTCCATAGAATAACAGTTTTTTGTTTGGGTTTTGTTTTTTAATTGATTTTAAAGAGAGGAAGGAAGAGAGAGGAAAAAAAGATAGAAACATCAATGTGTGAGAGAAATGTTGATTAGTTGCTTTCTATATGTGCCCCTATGGGGAACTGAACCTACAACCTGACTAGAAATCAAACCTGTCATCTTTCAGTGTACAGGATGATGCTCCGGCCAACTGAGCAACAGGGCAAAAGTGACAGTGTTGCAATTTCTTTTATGCATTTGAAATTAAGGAGGGAAGTAAGGAAGATTACATGAAGGTGGGAGAAAGCAAGGCTGAGAATGGATGACAGGAAATTAGTGAGATTAAGTGCTCTCTTTCGGAGTCACTCTTTAGAAGGAGGGGTGTTTCAAAGGTATGTTAACCTAAATGCACAGAAACAATGGACAGGCCTTGCTCAAAGGCAAAGAGCCTTTACCAAAGAAGTTACATGATGGAGCCTGACTACCCACTATGACCTGCCCAGTTAGAAACTTGTTAATCCTTACCCAAGGATATTTTTCCAATGATTTTTAGAGAGAGTGGATGTGAGAGGGAGAGACAGAGAGAAAGAGAAACATCAATGTAAGAGAGACACATCAATTGGTCATCTCCTGCATACACCCTGACCAGGGCCAGGGATTGAGCCTGAATCCAAGGTATGTGCCCTTGACCAGAATTGAACCTGGGGCCTGATGCTTTATTCACTGAGCCAAAGCAGTCAGGACCAGTTAGGAATTTATGATAGATCACCCTGTGAGGTCACTTTCCACAGAACTCTTATTTTTCATCCAAATGAAGTATAGAACATTATCCAATGGGCTGGGTTTTTTTGTTGTGTTTTTTTGTTTGTTTGTTTTTTTCCTTGGATAATGCTACAAAACTTTATTGAGAGAACTTTAACAGTGTAGTATCCTACATAAGAATAATCTGTGTGTCTTTAGATCATCTTCCTTTAAATGCGTGGTTTTCCTTCCCCTGCTTCCGGCATTTCAATGGGCTCTGGATTCACACCAGCATGCCTGATGACTTCAGGATTTTCTCCACAATCACCCCTAGGCATTGGTTTTGCCAGTTTGTGGGTATCAGCTTCCAGGTCAGCCCCTTGACCCTCAGGTGCTTCTGCATCTGCTTTCTCTTCATCAGGTGAGACATCCTGACTCTCAGTGGGTTTTTCATCATGGGGCTGCTGGTCAACCACGGGTCCAATTGGCTGGTCAGACTCTTCATCCTCTACTAGTATAGTATCCCATCCGACTTTTGGTGTTACAGACCGACTCATGTTTCACACAGTTGAAAGTCAACCAGGGAGAAAGATTCAAAGTGGAAGGTACACGGCCGAGCTCTTCTCACAGAACTTCCAATGGGCTGTTTTTGAGGCGAGATTTTTCCCAAACTTTATTAAGATAAATTTCAAACATTAAAAAAAAAAGTTGAAATAATAGGTTAACGAATCCTTATGCCCACCACCTACATTCAACAATTGTTATCATTTGTCTATATGTGTATAGGGTTGGTTAGTTGATCTTGCTGAACCATTTTCATTTAATTCATAAATATCATAATATTTTACTTCCTGAATGCAATGAAGATTTCAGCATGCATATCCTAAAAGTATTTTCTTCAAAACCACAAAACCATGATCAGATTCAAGAAAATTAGTAACAGCCCTAGCCAGTTTGGCTCAGTGGTTAGAGTGTTGGCCTGTGGACTTAAGGGTCCTGGGTTTGATTCCAGTCAAGGTCACATGACCAAGTTGCAGGCTTGATTCCCACAGGGGGCATGCAGAAGGCAGCCAATCAATGATTCTCTCTTATCATTGATGTTTTTTTCTCTCTCCCTTCCTCTCTGAAATAAAAACATTTTTTTAAAATGACTTGAATTTGGGTCTTAAAAAGCCATAGAGCTTTAAAATAAGAAAATTAACAACAATAATTTCCCAATATTACCTAATAATATCTAATCCATAGTTTTCCCAATTGTCTCAGAAAAGTATTTTATAGCTGTTGTGTTGTTTTGTTGGTCACATCAGGATCCAATCAAGACTTGAAAGCAACCCTGCCTGCTGTGTCACTGCCCCCACTAATCCTTTGTCCCTTACTTTTTTAAGCAACCAGGCCCATTGTCTCATATAAAGTCCCACCTTCTGCATTTATCACATTTCTTTGAGTTGTTTAATTTGTTCCTCTATCCCAAGCATGTCAAACTCACCACATGCAGCCCACACAAATATTTTTATGGCCCATCCAATATAATGGTATGTAAAAAACATTTTAATAAAATTTAGTAACTTAATTTTTACAATATCCTGTTATACATAATATCTATCTATCTATCTATCTATGGCTAATATGCAAAGTGTCCCCTTTGGAGTTGGACCAACTGAGAGTTCAATCACTCGCTATGATGTGCGCTAACCACCAGGATTGGCGTGGAACAAAGAAAGGCCCCAGTCAGCAGCTGGCAGTCAGGGAATGGAGGCCCTGGCCAACAGATGGCAGCCACTAGGGACCCTACCCATGCACAAATTTCATGCACTGGGCCTCTAGTATATATATAAAAGCCTAAGTGACCAAACAACCAGTCAACTGGTTACTCTGATGCACACTGACCACCTGGAGGTAGCCCCCAGCCAGCTGGCCCTGATTGGGACTGGGTGAGACCCCTGATCGGCCCCGATTGCTGGCCAGGGCAAGGGACTCCACCCATGCATAAATTTGTGCACCTGATTTCTAGTTATTAATAATTAACTACAATGTCCTCTAATGACTGATTACTATTATCGTGTTGCATTCATTTCCCTTATGTGCCTTATGCGCAGGTGCACCATTTCTCTCAACTACTACAAGCAGCGAATATTTTAGCAGCTAATTGCCACATCATTAGTCTTGTACTGACTTATTTAGTATGCGCAAAAGGAAATATTTTGCTTTCAGAGAACAAGAAAAATAGATTTATTTGTGTTATACTTATTTGTGTAGTTATTCAGTGTTTGATAAGTACATGTTCAAGAAAAAACATTAATTTTTATTAAAATGTTCTATTATCTTATATTAACAATTACTCATTTATTTCAGCCCTTTGTGTTCAGCACATCTCTATAATAAACCTACATTTCTATGAAAATTGAAGCTTTTGTTTTTTTCGCAGCCCACATAAACTTAAACCTTATTTATTAGTATTTGGCCCATTAGCCTTTGATTTTGACATGCTCGTTCTAGCCCCTATATTTCCTATAACTGGGAATGTGGTAGGCAGTTAGAGAAACATGAACAGAACAAGGACAATGAGCCAGATACAGAAGGTGACCAGGGCAGAAAGTCCTGGGTGCTTAGCAAAGGACAACTGTAGGGTAGGACCTTGCCTCCCAGGGTGCCCTTTCCTCCCCTAGCATATCCCAAGTCATGTGATTTGGACCCCCGTCCTTTCCTTCCCAAGAGATAACATCTAGGTCTCAGTTGTATTTAAGCTCCAAGGCCAGAAAAGCAGCAAAACCAAACAAGCGACCCCATGGCTGACCTCAAGACCAAATGCCTTGACTAATAACTCCCTACCCTGGCACCGCCAATCAATCAGTGGAGACCTAGACCCTGAAAGGACACACCTGGAAAGTTGCTGAATATTTTAATAAGATCGTTCCCTAGAACCTCCCCTAAAACCTCCACCTATAAAACCCTTAATATGGAGGACCAAAGCCTCCCCCACCCAACCCCCAGGCATGTTATGTTATCATTACCTTCCTCATGCTCGAGCTCCAAGGGTCCTTCCTTTACTTCTATAACTGGTTTCCTAAACCCATTTCTTCTAGGAATTACATTTTCTACCTCTGTGATTTTATTGATTTTTTTTTGCGGGGGGGAAGAGGGCGGGAGAGAAGGGGAGAGACGAAGGGAGAGGGATATATGGCATGTGCCCTGACCAGGAATCAAACCTACAACCTCTTGGTTCATGAGTCGACGCTCAACCAGTGAGCCACACTGGCCAGGCTGCCAGATTTTATAAATAAATTTTCTCTTATAATTTGGGTCTTGGCTCTGAATTCTTTCTTAGCCAGAACCCAAGTACCAAGGTTGCTGAACGCAGGTCCAGTGTGACCCCACTGGCCTAACACTTGGTGGCCTTCAACAGGAAGAGAAGTTAAAGGCTTGACTCAGGTTAAAAATTTTGACAAGAATAGCTCAAGGGTGGTACAGTGTACATAGAGTAAAAGAGTTTGAATTAGTCTCCATATCTAGACTGATTAGTCTCCATGTTTAGACTGGAACTGACTGGTGGGCATTGCAGGGAAAAAGACAAAGCTGTGATAGAGATCAGAGGTACAGAATGTGGCCTGGACTTTCTGGTTAAATTGTGAGCTCCTATCGCTGGGGATGTTCCAACAGTGGCTGGAGGACCATCAAGTAAACTCATGAAGAGTCTCTTGCCTTGGTTAGAGGGTCACACTCCCCTCACCCAGCTGGATACTTTCAGGAGTATTTTTGATTGTCGCAATGACTGCAAATGTTAGTACACAGTGGGCATGGCCCTGCAACATGTGGGACAGTCCCATGAAAAGAACTGAGAACTTCTGGGTGAGAGGCTTGGTTAGAAAATGGCTTTCCACCTTCTCTCAGCAATGAAAATATTTTTCACACAATAGCTTCACAGACCCAGAATACAGAATAGAATCAGTGTTTAAAGACAGCGTGGCTCCCACCATGGCCCCTCTCCAGAACCCTAAGCACCAAAGAATACCTGTGGAAACCAGCGTTCAGTGGCTTGAGATCCAGATGCTTCTAAAATGCTGTCTCTATCCCAGGAGGGGGAACATCCATGCTAGTGCCCACAGCTACCATCACTCAGGCTCTGGGTTCCTGCAGGCAAACACTGACCTTCTCAGACTCAGGCTCAGATGAGAGGACGGCAGTGCCCACCTGCTCTTACAAGGACTACAGGAAGCATGGACTAGCCAGTGCCTGGCTTATAGCAGGGGCTCCATGTTCATTAAAGCCAAATCCAAATTTCATTTATTCTCTTAAATTAGAAATACTCTGAGTGGCCAGATTATTATGATCTCTGAATGCATAATAATCTGGCCACTCAGTCTATATCCTATATAGTAAAAGACTAATAAGCAAATTGTCCCCTTGACCAGGAGTTCAATCAGCAGGCAGGCCAGCCATCTTCCCATGTTCCCTCCTTCTGGCCAGGCTGGCTAGACCCCACCCATGAATGAATTCATGCACCAGGCCTTTCTATATACTGAGTGGCCAGATTATTATATGTTCAGAGATCATAATAATCTGGCCTCTAAGTATATATTCACATGGTAGAAAATTCAAAAGTGCAAATGATTTTTGCAGCTGTCCTCAGCAGTTAGAGGTATATTTTTTTCCAAGTCACACTCACCCAAGGATATTTTCCCATTGATTTTTAGGGAGAGTGGGAGAGAGAGGGAAAGACAGAGAGAAACATCTATTCGTTGCCTCCTGCATGAGCCTCGATAAGGGCCAGGGCCTGAGGAGCCTGTAACCAAGATACATGCATTTGACCGGAATCGAATCCAGGACCCTTTAGTCTGCAGGCCAATGCTCTATCCATTGAGCCAAACTGGCTAGGGCACACATTTGTTTTTAATGGGTACATACTCCTGTTCCTTGTTTTTTCCACCTCATAACCACAGAGATCACTTCATTCTGGTACATGAAAAATTTCTCATTCCTTTCCCCGCCCCACTTTATTTTTATTGTTGGCAATATTACAAATGTCCCCATTTCCCCGCCTATCCCACTGCCACCCAGCCCTCTCATTCCTTTTTCTTTTTCTTTTTGTAGTTTTTTAAAAATATGCTTATTGACCTCAGAGAGGAAGGGAAAGGGAGAGAAAAATAGAAACATCAATGATGAGAGATACTTACTGATACTCATTGATATGCACACTGCACACTGGGGATCAAGACGGCAACCCCAGACATGTGCCCTGACCGGGAACTGAACCATAAGCTCCCAGTTCATAGGTCAACGCTCAATCACTGAGCAACACTGGCCAGGCTTTATAATTTTTTTAAACATGTAATACACATACATTAAAATCAGTGTATAAGGAAAACCCTGAATTCACACAACATGAATGCATTCATGTGACCAGCACCCAAATTAAGATACAGAAGAACCCAGCCCTCCAACTCCAGCATCATGGTACCTCAAAAGTAACCGCTCTCCCGATTTCTAACATTAGAGTTTAGTTTTGCCTGCTTTTGTATATTTATTTTACAAATAGACTCAGAGTGTGTTCTCTTTTGTGTTTGGCTTCTTTTACTCAACATTGTGTCTATGAAATTCATCCACATTGTGTATAGTTGCCCTGATTCATTCTCACTTCTGTGAGCTATTCCAGTGAAGGTATACATGACAATTTATTTATCCATTATACTGTTGACGAGCACCTGGATGAGTTCTGAGGTTTAGTTGTAACCAATAGTACTTCTGTGAACATTCTAGTACATGTCTTTTGATAAACAAAATTCTGTTAGGTATTTCTGATAAATAGGTATCTGTGAGTAGATGCCTCATTCATTTTTAGGGCTATACAGTAAACTACTGTGCGGATAAACCATAATTTATAGATATTTAAATCACTTCCAACATTTTTGTTTGAAATAATCTTGTACATATATCATTTCTCATGAGTATGAATATGTTGAAAGTGGAATTGCTGTGTTTTAGGGTTCTGTATAAGATTTATTCCATTACTAAAATAAAATCTAAAATTATTCTTTAAATTAACCTTTCTCCCAGTGCTTCTCAGTACAAGCATGCTTAGCATTTTAGGCAATCTTTACTCTGTGAATTGGTTCAAAGAATCAGATTCATTGCATGTCAATTTCACTCCCTAGTGGTTGAGAGAATTTAAAAAAAAAAAATCCCCACACATTTCCTATTGGGAAAAGTAGTATTTTCCCTATTGGGGACTACTGTTATAACCAATATAAGAATTGCCTCATCAGAATTCTTGAGTCATATGACACCTCTGTTGAAATATCTCCAATCAGGAAGAGATCTCACTGCCTCAGGAGACAGCCCTGCCAATTTCAGGCATCTTTGATCACTGTCCAGGAGGTTTGTCTTCTACATCTTTCCGCTATTATACAAGTTCAATTCTCTCAATTTGTGGATGTTAAATCTAACCCCTCATCAGCTTTAGCTTTCCCTCCCGGCTAAAAATCCCCAGGTTTCCTCATTTTATATAAAGGACATGGTTTCCAGACCTTTCAACATACTGGGAAGAAGCATCATTTTATTTATCTAATTCTAAAGGTGTCATGCTCAGAGCTGATAATGACACCTCTCCAGTCCAGGCACATTCATTCTACTTGATTTAGTCTTTATTAGTTGTACTCTTGTAGTCACTTGTGATAGAAACCAACTCAAATTGGCCTAAGAAAAACAAAGCAAAACCAAAATCAAATCCAGTGGCTCACAAAGCAGTCCAGCTCAGCAACCCCAGCAAGCCAGGGTTTGCCTCCATGGAATGTGCATCAATCCAGGGAAGGCTACTGATTGACCTGCTGGGTCATATGCGCATTACTTGGACCAATAATTGTCCCCAGGAAGGTACTATGATTGCCCAAGCCTGGACCCTATGTCCTGGCATGAGATATGGGTGAATGCATGAGAAACAGCAATGCTGGCAAGATAAAAATCAGTGGATGTCTATCACATTACCTTAAAGATGAATGACATTTGCTTTTTGGAAACCAGAGTTCACTGCATCTCAGAGTGAAATGACTTTACAGATGACTACAAATTCCATTACAGCACAATTTAAAGCCAGGTCTCAGTTATCCTGAAATAATGCTACTAGCTTTTTCAAACTCCATTTACTCAGTAAACATGTTGCACACCCATTTGTCAGGCTTCAGTAGATGGGTGGGACAGACATGAACACCACGTTGCCCTCAGACTAGAGGACCCACAGCACAGTGGGGAGGCAGACATGCCAATAGACAGTGTTGCAAAATCAATGCTGTGAGAAACTCTCTGAAGGAGGTGGCACTTGCAATAAGCATAGAGAAGCAGCAGGTGTTTTCCTGCTGGACATGAGGAAGCAGTGAAGACAGAGAATGAAAGAACATTCGAGGAAACGTGTGTGCAGGAGCACAGATATGAGCAAGGACTTGGAATGTCTCCGAGCCACTTTGAGTCCAGCACCATAGGAGGATGCAGTGTGGCAGAGGGGCTGGGGATTAGGCTAGCAGGACAGCCAGGACCAAGTGTGGGGATACCTGCAGCCCTAGAGCCATCAAGCTCCCTACCTTTTACAGTACAGCCATCATTCTAGCACCTGTTCCACAGAGTCTCTTGCTTCTCTCTTCCCTTAACCTCCCATGAATGTAGTTCTCCATGACTTATCAAAGGAAGCGCCTTGCAACCGGTATTCCTGAGAAGGTGGGAACACCCCAGCCTGAACATTTGCACTGTTGATGATATAAAAAATGTCCAAACCTGCAGAGAATTTTTCTGAGTTTCAGTATAACTGAGATATAAGCCTCAGTTTGAGCATATGCAAGACCTCAAATGCTCGTTAAGGGTGGTCTCAAAAAAAAATTACTCTGGTACTTCAAGGGTGTGTTAATCTAGATGCACAAGAACAATAAGCAGGGCTGGCTTAAAAACCTTTTACTAAAAAAGTTACATACCTGAGGCAGTGACTACTACCATGACCTGCCCAGTTAGGAATTTATGATCACATCACCCTGTGAGGTTACTTTAGATTAGATTTATTACAACACCCCCTTTTCGTACATAGCACTGACTATGTCCTATTGTCCAGGACTATATCAGGAGCAATGGCTGATGTTTATGCATAAGATCCTGCTTAGGAACAAATCCCAGCTCCCACCCTCTGTGCCCTCTGGAAACTGGCAGGTGAGTTTCTTAGCAGCACTGTCATCCATCCATCTGTCGTGAGTTCACATGTTTTTTGTGTTTGTTTACTTAGTATTATTTTTATTGATTTCAGAGAAGAAGGGAGAGGGAGAGACAGAAACATAACTGATAACAGAGAATCATTGACCAGCTGCCTCCTGCATGTCCCCTCCTGGGGATCAAGCGGGCAACCTGGGCACGTGCCCTTGACCAGAATCGAACCCGGAACCCTTCAGGCTGACGCTCTATCCACTGAGCCAAACCAGGGAGGGCGGGGGTTCATAAGTTTGAGTTTAGGGCCAGACCCCTCCTTTATAGAACCATGATATCTATTCCCTTACTATCTCAGACCCCTGTCCGCAGATGGCTGTGGTTTTGGTTTGCCCAAGCATCAAATCCTTCCTTAGCTGTCCCTGCAGCCTGCAGAGAATGAACAAGCTTATCCCTGCCCTCCAGACACTGTCTCGCAGGTCAAAAGAAACCCACATGGACCCTAAGGAAGGGTGTTACATAGGAGTTGCCCTTGGGAAGAACTGGGTAGCCTGGAACCCAGGGTGTAGGAGAGACAAACTTTTCACCATATACTCAGGGATGAATTTTGAATCTTGTACATTGTGCATATAAAGCTTCCTTTTAAAAAAGCTTATATATGTGTGTGTCTGTATATATATGTATACATATATGTATAAATATGAATTAGAATATGTATGTTAGAGTATTTTAAGAATATAGAAGTTGGGCTTTCTAGGGGAGGCAATATTTGAGATTGATTTTGAAAGAGACTTAAAATGTACCAATTAGGGCCGAGATTGGTTTGGCTCAGTGGATAGAGCATCGGCTTGCGGACTGAAAGGTCCCAGGTTCGATTCCAGTCGGGGGCATGTACTTTGCTTGCGGACACATCTCCACTGTGGGGCGTGTAGGAGGCGGCTGATTGATGTCTCTCTCATCAATATTTCTGACTTTCTATCTCTCTCCCTTCCTCTCTGTAAAAAATCAATAAAATATGTTTTAAAAAAAAAATGTACCAATTAGGAAAGTGAGTAGGGGTAGGGGTAAGAGAGAGGACTTGCTAGGAAGTGGGTACAGCACAGGCAAAGGACTGCAGGCTTGGGAAAGCAAGATTCTTGGAGAATCATGAAAAGTGTGAGGCTGTAACTGAGTAACGGAGCCAAACCATGAGGCTGGAGCCCCTTGGTTAGGAGTACCCCTGCTGGAGGGGCTCTTCAGGAAGAGTCCGAGGATCAGGGCTGAGGACAGAATGGGGACAAGGAAACGGTAAAAGCCAAGGTTTAAAAGGCAAAGAGGCTATTGCCCAATCCTGACTCCAATCAGTGTCCCTGATCCTTCACAACTCTGGGCCATGCCCCAAGCAGATGAACAGGTGGGGCCTAATATACAATCCTGACACACACCCCTATGACCTGTCCTCCAGGTTGACTGGCCCAATTCATCAAGATTCCAAATCCAGGGAATGGAATCTAGGCCAACCCACATGCTTCCCACTTGACCTCCATCAAGGTCATCAGAGGCCTGGACCAAGGCTGGAATGCAGGTTGTCCAAGCCCTGGAATTAGTCTGACCTGAGCCTGCCAAGGCTGTGGGGCCATGGTCAGCTCCTCCTTCCTCTCTAAGGCTGCAGTGTCCAACATGGGAACCACCAGCTACAGATAGTTATTGAAATTTCAATGTCAATTAATTAAAATGAAATAAAATGGGAAAATCAGTTCCACATTAGCTACCTTCCAAGTATATTATATAGTTCAGGTATTTCTGACTTTGCAAATTAAAAACCTAAACTTTTTCTCATCACACACTCTTTAAAATGGCCAATGAGAGGAGGAGCCAAGATGGCGGCATAGGTAAACACCTACACTGCTGCCTCGCACAACAATTTCAAAACTACAACTAAAAGACAGAACAGACATCATCCAGAACCACAGGAAAGCTGGCTGAGTGGAAGTTCTACAGCTAGAAGGAAAGAGAGGGGTTCACAGACACCCAGAGGAACTGCAAAAAGCTGAGGAGTTTCTCCTGAAGTTCCATTTTCTAGGAACTCCCGTTCTCACTGGCATTTCCAGCACACGGTGGACAAGAATAAGTAAAGTGAACTGGGAGGCCCAGCAAAAGAATCTTACAAGGGTAAAGGGAAAAGTTTGCCTCCTCTGCAGTCTCTTGTTTGGGCAATGGTTCAGGATAGAGAACATCACCAGGGACTGCAAATGCCTACACCAATCACAAAAAAAGAAAATCTTGAGTAAGAATGCCTTTTATTCAGGTTTATATAAAAGCTCTCAGAAGACAATGCAAAGAGAATGGTGCTTGCTTGTGCTTAAAATTAAGCTACAGATACTTTTTAAACGTGACAAAACAATGAGGTTTCCATAGAAAAAAAAAGACTAGAATGCCATAACACAATCCTCCAGTTTAAAAGTATCAAACCAGCTATAGTTATGTGATGTTTTTGTTGCTAGAAGGCAAGATTCTGGGAAGCTTACTGCGTTGTTAAATCTCTGTGTCTTCATGTGTTGCTCAGGTTCTTTAAGAAATCCTTGAATTTAAAGACAAGAAGACTTCTATATGTTTTCTAGTTCCTAAAAGCCACTTGTAGATTTCTAAAGATGATGACAGAAAATGGAACGAGAATTGAAATATGCATTTGCTGCAAAGTCAGATACACAACTTAGAGGAATCCTCATTTGGGGCAGCTGCTGTTTTTCTTGTCATGGTTGGTGTCCATACATACCACTCCCTGCATTCCAGTGATTATCTGTGGCAGCAAGAATGGAACAAACACAATGTTCTCTTTTGGAAGTTTTCATTTCCAGGCAGAAGTTTCTGAAGCTGCAGTTGTGGGAGAAGGAGCAGGGAGCTGGGCCAGCAGAGGGACCTGGAGCACCGCTCATCTGTCTAGGCCCAGGCATCGGAATGTGTGTCCAAATAAACATTTATTTTCTGAGGGTTTTATTCCCCATTTCTCTCCTTTCAAAAGCACAAGAATTATCTGCAGGAAAACATTCAGATTTAGATCAAAACAGGAAAATGAAGCAGGGCTCTCTAGTGAGAGAGCTAAACTGTTACCTCTTCCCTCCTAAAATATTGTCAGTGATTTTGATTAGCAGGAATCACTGACACTACAAATCAACCGTGTTTTAATTTTTAAAAGACACTTGAGGTGTGTTTCACAGCACCTTGTGCCTGTGCAAACTAAAAAATTAAAATAAAAACTTAAAAATATTTTAAACCAAAAAAAAAAAAAATAGAGGTGGAGGGGAAGGCGCTCTAAATTTGGAAGATGTCAGATCTTAAACACCAGAAAACCTGTCCTGGTCTCCAAATGTTTACCTTTCTGCAAAGCTGGCCCACAAGACTACCTTCCACTTCAAAAGGAAATCCTGGCACCTGGAAGACTGTGCTGACAGTGAGTATTAAAATGACTTGTTTAATGAGCAGCGTGATTGAACCACGGAGGGAACGCTGAGGCTGAGTTTTCTCGGAAGGACTATGTTTGGTGTTTGCATTTAGTTACGTTGTGTGCTTCCACAGTCCCTTATTTTGACAAGCTATCGAGAAAAGTTTGGGGGTGAGCACGGGCAATGTTTTTTTTATTTTGTAACCAGGTTGGTTGCCGAAAAAGAAACTGTGCTTCTCCATTCCTGCCTCTAATGGAGCCCAGGCTGTGCCACTTAAGTGAGAGCACTTGGCACTAACGCTCACCTGAGATGCCTGCAGTCTGTGGACTCTGATGGGGGGAGTCATGAGAGATGCCAGGCCACCCTTCGCTAAGTAAAGGCTGTTGGGTAAATGGTAGGCAAACTGCCGGTCCTTGGGGCTGGGGGGAACTGATTCCCAGAAGTCATTAACTGCATCCCGTGCTCCTTGTTTGAGGGGCACCTTCATTTCGGATGTGCGCCTCCTTCTCCTCTGGGGTGATTATCAACCCTCGGCTGTCATTCTTCCGTACCCTAGACACATTCTGCCTCGCACAAAACGTACAATCATTTTCTTTAGACGTCTAACCTCAATTTCCCTTCAGACACGTAAAGCGATTACTTTTTTTTTCTTACTAGAAAGATATGCCAAGACAAATATACCAAATTCCTTTAGTTTTAGGTTTGTCCTCTTGCTTCTGAAATTTGAACTTATTTCTCAACTAGATCCGTTTTCTCTTCTGAATCATTTTGAACTTTTCATCGTTTCCTTTATTTATGGAGCAATTAGCTGAAAGTAAGATGGTATTAAATGACCAGTAAATGTTGAATTAAAAGAAACTCGGGATCAGGAGAAAATACTGAGAACCATAGGAAGCAGTATAAACCAACTACTATCAAATTCTAAACTTCAGGGTTTACTCGTAAAAAAGAATACAATTGCATATTCTATACGTAAGCAACTTTATTCTCTCCCAACTGGTAGAATCTGACTCATTTACTTAGAGTTCCTTAAAGTACACAGCAGGTTGTAAAGAGTCTAAGATCCTAGCCCCTCTTCATAATTTCCAGATATTTGCATGTAGCACTGTTGTTCCTATTTTCAAAGGGAAAGGAGTCTATTTTGTTCAAAGGCTTTTTACACTGTTTGCCTACCTCGGAGTCATTTGTGTGGGTAATTTTTAGACGGGCGGCAACTGCAAATGTCTGTAAGTCAAGAAGTATCTTTTAAAAAACAAACACATAGGCATGTCTTTAAATGAAAAAGGCTAGGAAGATTGTTGAGATGGCATAACATTGTTATTGAAGAAAATATTTGCTTTCTTTTAGACAAAATTCTGCATTCACAAAGGCTAAGATTCCCATCACAGTGCTATACATGAGGTGGAATACATTTACCGTAGTCGGGTTTTAAGGGGAGATGTTTGCAAGACAAGGAAGCATGGGCTGGTTGAAGGTGTATGGGTGCAGAGAAAACTCCCCAGGCTGACTCAGAGAGCAAACCTGCAAGCAGCACTGGGTCCCAAAGTGAACACTCGCTCAACACAAAAGAAGACCTGTGTGCGTGTGCGTGTGCGTGTGTGTGTGTGTGTGTGTGTGTGTGATTTTCTGTGGCCAAGGGCTTCTCATCTCTGTGGCAGCAGAGAGTAAAGAGAGGGTAGCTAGATTTGCTTGGTGAATTCTTTCCCAGTTTCGATGATCAATATCCAGCAAATGCAAACTTTTAAATGGAAGCAGGGGATTAACTTCTGAACAAAAGCACAGAAAATGGCATTGACAGCTTAGAGAACATTAGAGCATACCGGATCCTGGAGACAACCCTCTCCAGGTTACAGAGGAGGAAGATGGGCCAGATCACGGTGGCCTGTTAGAGATCCCTCAGCAGGATCCTGCTAGCAAAGGCAGGGCCCTGCACACCTGCCACTGCCTGTTTAGGTCAGGTAGGTGCGTCGCTACCACTCCTTGCCTTGCTTTTCCACCAACTTTCCTCTTCTTCACTCTTCAAAGGGGAAAATGATCCTGAAGTGACAATATGAATATTTGCTGCATTTGAATTTGGCAAATTAAGTAACCTTTTGGTTTCAGCCAGGTCACAGAGAGCTGTGTTTTCCCTGGTGCAGAACGGACTTCAGAGGACTGTGTTTCTATTGTACTAGGAACATTCTAGGAAGAAGTTTTATAGCATCTGCTGTTCTGCTCCATGCAGGGATTCACAGGCTGCCACCGCCCAAAATCAGGCCCTGGGGATGTTTTGATATCACATAAAGGAAAGAAATTTTACAAAATCCAGGAAAAGCCATGCTTCTACCCAATTGTTGATGCATCTGTGTGTTTTTTTCAGATATTATGAGTCTAATAATTGAACATTATTATTATTATTTAGCTCAGTTAGGAAGCATTATTTGTATCTAGAAAGGTACAGAGTAGTGGTGAGAGCTCACACTTGAGACTCAGAAAGGCCTGCATTGGTAGCTTAGCACCCACACTTCGTCACAGGAAGCCTCAATTTCCTCCTGTGTAAAATGAAGATGACAATAACTTACTTCATGGTTTTAGTATGAAAAATAGGTCCCCCCCCCACAAAGATAATGAAGGTAAAATATTGGGCCTCTTTTGCACCCAAGGATAACTTTAATAAATGTCAGCTGTTTTTATTATTTATTCATGCAACAAACAATAACATATGGTTAAGCAATAATGTCAGAATTCTGCTAGGTGCTGGAAATAAAATAAAAAGAGCAACCTAGACTCAGTTCCTTTTCTCAGGGAGTATGTTTTCAGACAGGGCAAGCTATGAAATAAATGAAGGGTGTGACAGACGCCATGATGAGGGAAGGTTCAGGAGCATCTGAACTAGAGATGAACCCAGGACTGCAGGGAGTTTAAGTTAATCTGTGGAGAAGCAGAAACCCTCTCTGGCAGAGCCATGCATGCCAGGAAGGGCATATCTGAATTGTAGACTGAGGCTTGGAGTGGCCGAGGGCAGAGTGGTAGGGGTTGGGGAGTAGAGGGCAGCGAGCAGTGAGAAGAGGCCAGGTCTTAAAGGAACTTCCATGGTCTGAGGAGGAATTCGGACTTTGTCCCCCATATAGCAAGAAGCCATCAATGTCTGTGAGCAGGAAAGAGACCTGATCTGATGGGCTTTCTGGAGGCGTCGCCCAGGCCTAGAGGATGAGATTAGGGGAGGTGAGGCCAGAGGCTGGGGATGAATGGGGAGCGGCGATGGACACGGGCCTGGGTCACAGCATGCATAGAGCCAGGTTTTCACCTTCCACCCTCCAGCAGCCACACGGGGCTATGGTTGGCATTATATATTTTGGAGTATTTTCATTGGCATTTATATTTTCAGCTTACTTTCCCCTTTCTCCACATTTTAACTACATATTGTATCCGTTTGTGTTGTGTGTCTTTTAGTAAGTCTCCTCAAATACATTCAGTGGAATGAAGTAGGAAAGGAAGAGAGAAAAGAAAATTCTCCCAAACTCATGATCCTTTCTCTAAATACATTTATTTCAGAACACAGAGCTGGGAGATTTCTGTCCTGGGTTTCATCAGATTTAGGAGAAAGGCTGTGTAGGAGATTCCATGCACAGTTTCACCACTAATGCAGGTGGAGCGGATGGCCTTCCCATTTTAGGACAAACGGCAGCCTTTCTTCTCTCTTAAACATCCGCCCGGAATTAAGACACCTGCATATTTAAGCTGCTGCAGTCAGAACGGGTTATCGGGCGGCTCATCACTTCTTCACCCAGCAAGGTGTGTGAAAGAGGAAGACTTGCGTAGCCAGTAAATTTCATAGCAGGTTAACCCGAGCCCTTTGAATTCAAACAAAGGAAGTCCTCAACCTGATTGGAATTAACCTCCCATGACTTC
>PVJN01046582.1:0-16375 GCA_004026805.1 Lasiurus borealis
CAAAAGCCTCTTTGTAGAGGGAAGTCTAGTGACCCGAGAAATAGACGGAGGGTCCCACACTCTCCAGTGGCCTTGGAGTGTATAGGAGTGAAAGAGTTTGGAGTCGGGAATCCTGATTTCCAGAGCTGACTCCGGCATTTGCCAGAAGTTATGACCTTGGGTGAGTCAGACTTGCTGAGAATAAGTCTCTAAATCTGTGAGATGGAGGTGGAACTGATCTCCCAGTGCGGCATTGTTGAGAGGATTCAAGAGGAGAATACTCTCAAGTGCTTTATAAGCCACAAATCTCTACTCAAGTCATGTGGTTGTTAGTAAGTGTTAGGGTAGCAAATTTTTTTTTTTTTCGCAACTGCACTCAGATGTGCAAAATAAATGTGACATCTTATTTTTCATCACTGACCTAGTCGTCTCCAGGAGTGCCACCTCTCTGGGGAACAATGATGACAACAAAGATATCAATTACCACCTGTTGAGCCCTAGCAGGTTTGGCTCAGTGGATAGAGGGTCAACCTGCGGACTGAAGGGTCCCGAGTTTGATCCCAATCAAGGGCACATGTCCAGGTTATGGGCTCAATGCCCAGTAGAGGGAGTGCAGGAGGCAGCCAATCAATGACTCTCTCTCATCATTGATGTTTATATCTCTCACCCTCTCCCTTCCTCTCTGAAATCAATAAAAACACATTTTTTTAAAAGATTACCACCTGTTGATTTCATATGCTTTATACATACCATTTATTTAATTCTCACAGCCATCGATGAAGTAGGTGCCAAATGTCAGCTCCCATTTAATCTTTTTAGAGAAAGGAGACTCAAATGTGCCAGTTAACACATATCTGAGTCTCTTTCTGCTTCAACAGTGTCTTTAAAACAGTTCTTTTCAAGGAAATGTTTCGCATTCTGCCGCAGTCCATCCTCCTCTCTCAGATGACCAGAGAATTTGGGGAAGTTTGCGAGGACCTCATGGTTGCAGAGGTGGCCTCTGATGCCTTGGTGCCCTTGTGCTACCTCTGTCCTGTGGGGCACGGCACCTCTGTTTGCTTGATGTTGCCAACACCATGGCCAGGAGGCTGTGGTGACTCCTGGTCAGCCAGGCCCAGCATTCTTCCTCCTGTCGCAGTCCCACCTGGTCTCTCTGGTACCAAGTGTCCTCCTAACACTGCCCCGTTCAATCCAAAGGATCCTCCTCACAGTCTACATTATGGCCACAACTCACATCAACTCACAATCCAGCCCTTCCACTCATCCATGTCCCCACCACAGGACTCACAGAGATTCTAAGCCGCATGTGTTCCCTTTCTAGAGACAATTTAAGATACAGTCACACTAGAAATGTTTATTGAGCATGTACTATGTTCCAGGTACTTGTTCTAGCTCTTGAGATCAGTAAATAAAACAAAAATTTCTAACCTGTTGGAGGTGACATGCCAGCCACTGCATGGCAGTGGAGGGGACACCCTTCAAGGGGTCTTCTCCCAGACTCCCAACAAGAAGTGGAGTAAGAGTCCCCCTCAGCTTGGCCTCTCTCTCAACCTAACATCCCCCCGGAAGAGGGAAGCCAGAGCATATTGATCTCAGACCCACACTCCTTCCACATTTCAGAGAGCCAGCGGTGTCGGCATCTCACTTTATTGTCCTCATTTCCAAGGACTTTCTCTGCCCCAAATCCATCTCCTTCTGGACAGTGGATTGGAAAGGGCTGAGGGCACATCTGCTTTGTCCACTGTTCTTTCATGGAGACATAGCAGGGCTTGGTTAAAAACATGACGGAGGGAAATATTGGCGATTAACAAAAAACTCCTCTCTTTCCACAAGGCCTGACTTTTATGAGTGGATTCTGACAAATAGGCAAAGACTCGTTGAGACTCAGAGTGGAAGTGCTGTGTTCTGGAGGTCCTGCCTTGAACTTGCCTGGGTGTGTCCGGCCTCAGGATTCAGCGTTGGTGTGCAGCAGTGACAGGGAACAAAAGCTTTTAGGGGAAAGTGAGAATACATGGTCAGCCTCAGGGTCTCACCAGGACAGAGACAGCATCGAGCCAGAGAGTCTTGTAGTCTGACATATATGCTAAAAGTCAGTTACATTTTTTTTTGTCTTGTTAATCCTCACCTGAGGATATTTTTTCCTTTGATCTTTTTAGAGGGAGTGAAAGAGGGAAAGACAGAGAGAAACGTTGATGTGAGAGAAACACATCATTTGGTTGCCTCCTGCACAGGCCCTGACTAGGGACCAGGCTGGGGAGTAGCCTGCAACCAAGGTATGCAGTCTTGACCAGAACTGAACCCTGGACTCTGGTCCACAGACCAGTGCTCTATCCACTGAACCAAACTGGCTAGGGCTGAAAGTCAGTCATTTCTTTTTAAAAATATATTTATTTTATTGATTTTTTACAGAGAGGAAGGGAGAGGGATAGAGAGTTAGAAACATCGATGAGAGAGAGACATCGATCAGCTGCCTCCTGCACGCTCCCCACTGGAGATGTGCTCGCAACCAAGGTACATGCCCTTGACCGGAATGGAATCTGGGATCCCTCAGTCCACAGGCTGACACTCTATCCACTGAGCCAAACCGGTTTCAGAAGTCAGTTATTTCTTAATACAGCTTTCACTGCAGCTCTTTATAATAAGGCTGGTGGGTTGTAAAAACTTTACTCTCAGAAACTCCTTTGTTGAGTGAACAAATGAGCTATTAGGGAACTAACGCCATGTTATTCATATCAAGGAATAAAGTCGGAGGGCTTCAGACTACCATCAGTGCACAATGTATTTAACATCTACTGTACACCTAACATTGAGGAGCACGGAGTCCGTTCCTGGCTTTGAGGAAGAAGAGAAAACTAGCTCATTACATGAAGCAATTACTGACCGATTAATTCAGAGTGGGATGAATTGTCTGAGGCTCTTCCTGGAGTGATCAGAGGCTGGGATGCATGAGGAAAGGAGGCAGAGGGCAGGCACTGGGATGAGCAGGCGCAGAGCATGAGGGCAGGCCTGGGCATGCACGGAAACTAGGATGTCCGGAATGGGGATGGCAGAAGAGGGAGCACTGGGAAATGCAGCCAGATGGGGGAAGAGTCAACTCCTAAAAGACCTGAAAAATCCGGTAGAGAAATTTGGACTTGAAGTGGGTTTTGTTAGGTTAGTCTAAGCTGTGGTAATACATAGACCCCAATATTTTTAAACACAACATATATATATTTCTTGCTGACGTAAGACATCCAATCTCATTGGTGGGTCTCTTTTCCTCCTCACAGCCATTCAGGGAACCAGGCACATTTTATTTCTAACGGTCCTATCTCCAAACTCTGGATGTCTCTTCTCAAAGTATTGATCATTTTACTCACATACCACTGCCTAAAACTCAGTTACATGCTACGTTTAAATACATGGGAGATGGGGAAACCCAGGCTAGCCATGTGCCTAGGAAGAAGAAATGGATTTTTATGCACAGGTAGCAGTCCCTGCCGCATGTGACAATCCTGGAGGAACTGCTATAGCAGGTCTTGACACTGCTCATCCTGTTGCCCTGGTATGACTCAGCAAGGATTGGGGAGGGAAATACCAGCTGTAAATCAGCAGCCAGGAGATCATGCATGATGTTATATGAAGGCCCAAAGCTGTTTGATGGCAGCAGAATGTGGGGATGGTGGGGGGGGGGGGGTGGAATAAAAATAATTGGGAGGAAAGGGGCAGGATTGATTTTAAGAAATGAATAAGAATCTCAGTGAATTTTCTAAATCCAAAGGGACTCTAGGGCCTGTGACCTCAGGCACCAGAGAGGGATGGCATGTGTGACAGAAATGTGGATGGTCGATACTAGATTCAAGGAGCCAATCTAAGGGGAGAGAAGGGTAATGAGGTGAGAGACCAAGTATCTTGCAAAAGCTGTAAGAGGAAATTTCAATGGAAGTGATGAATGCTCACTTATCTCAGCTTTCTCATAGGGACTGGACCTCCGTTGCTTGGGACAGTAGCTTCCTGTCCTCAGTTGACGAATGGAAAGGCCATAGGTCCACAGATCTTCGAGGGCTGTGTCAGATGAATTGGTACCACCCACACCTTCAGTTCTGGCCTTTGACCCTTGTAGACACAGGGAATATTCATGCTCCCTTTGAAAAGGTTTCCAGGAAAACGGATGCTTCTTTTACCACGAAGTCTAATACCACTTCCCCAGCTGCAAATGGTAGCCTCTTGCCATGTGTCCTTCTCAAAGGCAATAGCACTGTGAGCCAGCCATGGGCAAAAAGCACAGCGTCACCCACAATGAAGGCCCTCGTTGATGATCTTTCATGAATTTAAATGATCTATAGTTTACTTTCAGACTATATTTAGCAAACAGCTCCATGAAGTGGTAGGCTTGCTTGCTCTTTCTTCTCTCTAACCAAATCCCACCAATACACATGCACAGTCCCTCTCAGAGAGGGCTTCCTCTCCCCCTGGGTTCAATGACTAACGCCTGATTCAGCTGTACTCTTACCTGAATGCCATTGTTTCCTACCAGTACATCCACACATTCTCTTCTCCCCACGTCAGCATGGAGGGATGACTCACCTGCTGTTAACTGTGCCCCGACTCAGCTAATCTCCTCACACCCCTAAAGGCTGACTGTACTGGAGTGAGTAGTAGAGGGGGAGCTTAGCAGGGGGGACAAACTCCCTAAGGATGATGGTGCCCACAGCCAAACACTCGTGAAGAGAAGCATGCATGGGACTGATGTGGGATGAGTGGACCTGGGGGAGGCTCTAGGAGAGGAAGGGAGTGATTGACAAGGTGGGCAGTTTGAGAGGAGCCCAAAGCAAGGATGGGGACAGCAGCCTGACTAAACCCTGAGCACATGAGGTGGTGTGAATCCTTCAGTCCCTGCCAGGGCCTCTCTACAACGCCTAGAACATCCTAGCAGGCTCGGTCCTGTGATTCACTGTGTGCATTCCAGGGTGGTGGTGTGGGGAAGATCTGGAACAACGGGAAAGCCAAACGGAGAACATTCCATGGCAGCCTTTGGGATGACTCGGCCATAGCATAGGAAGTTACGTGAGGGTGACTTAGGAGTCACAGTTACATGAGAAATGTAACAGCTGTCTCAGCTCTGGGGTGACCTGCCAAGGACAAACTCACACCCAGGGCCAAGGTATAAAGGAAAAATGCTGCAGCTCACCTGGGCAGGGATTGCATGGCCTCTTCGTGAAACAGAGCCCTCGTTGTGCCACGGAGGGACTGGAGATCCAGGTCAACATATGCGATTGCTCAGCATGTTTGAGCACTTATTACATACCAGGCCCACACTGGGGGAGAGCTGTACACTTCAGAGCTGGAAAGAAGCTCAGAGACATGGACTCACTAGGGGCCTGGAGAAGTGAATTAACTTGCCTAGAAGCAGAGTTCCCTTTTTCTGTTTCTCTCCCATGAGGAGAGGCCAGTAACCGTGGTCCTGGCCTTTTCCTGCTTCTCTTCAAGCAGACCCCTTTCTTCATTTTCTATGCAAGACCATCTTCTACCCAAATTCACTGCTAACCCTAGAACTAAGCATCTGCTTGTCCCTTAAAGGTGGACAACCACTAAGAAATGCAGGAAGGAAATCTGGTTTCTATCTCCCTGACTTCCTCTTGTTGATGTTTCCTTGCACTCACCTCACTTCCCCATTCCTCCCCTAATTAGAGGAACTCTGATACGGTGGAATGAGCATATAGAGGAATGAACTCTTAGAGTTCAAACAGTGACCGAACTCAACCTACATCACCCATGTGCTATCAGGAGCAAGTTATTCCCTCAGCTTTTATGTCTCAGTTAGAATGCTGGGGCAATCCAATTCAGGAAGACAGAGGCATACATGAGAGGAGGCAGGCAGACAGACAGACAGAGGAAAGCAGAGAGAGCTGAGAACCCAAGAGGCCCAGGAGATGAATTGAACTCAGCCGGCGTTGATGCAGGGCATGACCTTTGCAGCTCTTCTCTGCACTGAGGTACCCTCTGTACTGAGGGTAAAAGGATGACTGAACCCCTGCCCTGCCTTTGAGATACTTGGAATCTAAGTCAGGTTTGACCCATACGTATTTAAACTCAAACGACATGCTAAGTCAACTGAGGATGTCAGGAGGCAGCAATAAGGGGCTGAGCCTGGCTGCCTCAAAGCTCAAAGGCAGGAGGCAGAGAGGTGACACTGGACTGGGTTCAGAAGCTCTGTCCAATGTCTTTTCCAGCTCTGCCCTTTGAAGTTTTAACTCACCCACCATATTCCTGAGCCTTTGCTTATGCCAGCCATTGTTCTGTACCCTTTACTTATTTGACATCATTTAGTCATCAAGCCTACGTGACTGATATCTTATGATGCCCACTCTGCAGATGAGAAGACTGAGGCATAGGAGACATGAGGTCATAGAGCAAGGATTTGAATGAACTCTGGCATTCAGACTCCTGGGTCCTTGCTGTAGCCTTTGCCCCAATGGCCTTCTGGAGAGCTTTACAGGGACCAAGGCAGAAAGGACCTTGAGAAGTTGTCTCCATCTGTTTCTGACCCTACTTGATCCTTGAGGTCACAACAGCGCTTATAAAAAAAGCAGAGATGCCCACCTCCCTCTGTAGAAAGTCGGATTCATGTGGTCTGATCTGAGACCCAGAAAGATGGATTTTTTCCATTGGGCTGAATGATGTTTTGGTTGGACACTCACCTAATTCCATTTGATTTAACACTACATTTTAAAGTGAGGAAAGCAACTCAGGAGAGTTAAGAGAAGGGCCCAGGATCACATGGCCATTTGGAGGCTGAGCCAACCCCAGAGGCAAGCTTGCCCAGCTTCCTCATTCATAGTCCTGCCTTTGAAGGAAGCTGCCTTTAGGAAGAAGGAGCTAGAACCAACTTTTCTCCCCCTGGGATTGACTTCTGAGGTGAAGCTGAAAAACCTCTGGGAACCCAAATCAATGAATTCATTTTCCACGTTTTCCCCAGGTCTGTTGAGTCACTGGATCAGTCACCAGTCATATGTGTCCTGTGATTCGAGAGCCTCTAAGCAACACTCCCCCACTGCCCAGTCCACCATCGTTCTGAAATTCCCACCATCCTACAGAAGGCCACAAAAGTGCAAATTACTTGCTTGGAAATAATAGGATGCTAATAGCTGTTAGGTCCTTAGTCAACAGATCCTAACTTTAAAGGGTTGAATGAAAGGATAGCTGAGCTTTGATAGAAGAAATATGAGAAGAAGATGAAAGTGTGAATTCTGAGTATTGACACGAGTACAAACTAGGTTCCCAGGAATGGGGGGTAGACAAATTTTGTCCCTCACAGTTTTACCTCGTCCTATTTGGAACCAATCTCCTCACGCGTGACGCAAAGCCAACGGGAACATTACACATAAAGCATCAACTCCGGTGTCCCTCCACAGACACCTCACAGAGAGAGAGCAGAGCTGTGAAAATACGACACCGCGCAGTCGTGAAGGCAGCCAGCATCAGAAGCAGAGCAGCAAAGTGCTGTTAACCACAGTGTTTTCTGGTGCTTCACAAACAAATCCCCTTGGTGGAGACAGCACTGGTCCATCTATCACGTAATTCTCTGCAGTTTCCTTGAAAGACACACAGCCTTTGAGAAAGCCTGACTACAGGTTGTATGTTTTGTCCGGTGGAGAACTCAAGGGCAATTCCAAACACCACACAGGCCTCGCGTGCCTCTCACAGGTGCTAATGACCCAATGACATGCCACCCCTCTGCAGGCCCGTGTTTATTTCTTCTGCTCTGCAGGGAAGGCCTTCTCACCCACAGTCACCCTATGCTAATTTTTTCCGTCACATCCTCAACCTTATGGAAGGAATGGTTGAAACCTGGCCAGGAGACAATCCCTTTTATTACTTCATAAAAATATCACCGAGTGCCCCGTTCTGAAAAACGCATCTTGCTGCATTTCAGGAAAAAAAATTCCCTCTTCATCCATAGTAAATCACCCGAGCCATTCAAAGGATGGTAGATTGCATCATCTCTAAATACTCTAAAGACCTGGGTTAACAACTTACCACCCCAATCCCTTGCTAGAATGCCAGCATGTCAAAGAAGGGGAAAGCTTGAGAGAGTTCCTGACCCCAAGGACACAAACTCAGTACTCACCAGAGAAAGCAGGTAAAGTAGTGAGTGATGTGAGCCAGGTAGGGACCGCTGTGACTCCAAGAGTCCCTACCCCGTTAAAGCGAATAAGGTGCTAAAAATTTAAGACACAGGCCTTCTGCCTCCAAGTCCCATGGCCTCTCCCTTTAGGTGTATTCATGTCCTACAGCTTCCATAACAAATAAAATGAACTTGGGAATGTATTATCTCACACTTGGAGGCCAAAATGAAGGTGTCAGCAGAGCCACATGTCCCTCTGAAAATGCTTCTGGCTTCTTGCAGCTTCTGGTGGCTCCAAGCATTCCTTGGTTCTTGACTGTGTAACTCCAGTCTCTCTGCCCCAGAGTGTCTGTCACCTCTTTTGTGTCATAAAGACAATAGTCATTGGATTTAAGATTCACTTAAATAATCCAGGATGGTATTATCTTGAGATTCTTTTTTTTTTTTTTAATTGTCTAAAGTTTTACCTATATCTCCTTTTTCCCACCCTGGAGAGCCCCACCCCCAACCCAAGCCATTTCCACCCCAGGCAAACCCCCACTGCCCAAGTATCTGTGTCCATTGGTTATGCTAATATGTATGCATACAAGTCCTTTGGTTGCTCTCTGGATCTATTCTTGTTCATCAAATTATGTTGATCATTACATCCCACGAATGAGTGAGATTATGTGATATTTATCTTTCTCCAACTGGCTTATTTGCTTAGTATAATGCTCTCCAGTTCCATCCATGCTGTTGCAAATGGTAAAAGTTCCTTCTTTTATATAGCAGCGTAGTATTCCATTGTGTATATGTACCACTGTTTTTTAATCCACTCAACTGCAATGGGCACTGCAATTCTTAACTATTGTAAATTGTGCTGCTATGAACATAGGGGTGTATATATCCTTTCTGATTGGTGTTTCTGGTTTCTTGGGATATAGTCCTAGAAGTGGGATTACTGGGTCAAATGGGAGCTCCATTTTAACTTTTTGATGAATCTCCATACTGTCTTCCACAGTGTCTGTACCAGTCTGCATTCCCTCCAGCAGTATGCGAGGGTTCCTTTTTCTCTGCATCCTCTCCAACACTTACATTTGTTGATTTGTTGATGATAGCCATTCTGACAGGTGTGAAATGGTTTCGGTGTCTCATTGTTGTTTTCAGATGATTAATGACTTTGAGCATGTCTGCATATGTCTATATGTCCTCTTTCAAAAAGTGTCTATTTAGGTCCTTTCCCCATTTTTTGACTGGATTGTTTATCTTCCTTTTGTTAAGTTGTATGAATTCTCTGTAAATTTTGGAGATTAAACCCTTATCTGAAATGGCATTGGTAAATATGTTCTATCATGCAGAAGACTTTCTTGTTGTTTTGTTGATGGTTTCTTTTACCGTGCAGAAGCTTTTCATTTTGATGTAGTCCCATTTGTTTATTTTCTCCTTAGTCTCCATTGCCCTAGGAGCTGTGTTTGTAAAGATATCTCTATGACAAATGTCTGCTATTTTGCTGCCTATGAAGTCTTGTATGATTTTTATGGTTTCCTGTCTTACATTTAAGTCCATTAGCTATTTTGAGTTTGTTTTTGTGTATGGTATAAGTTGGTGACCTAGTTTCATTTTTTTTTGCATGCATCTGACCAAATTTCCCAACACCATTTATTGAAGAGGCTGTCTTGACTCCATTGTATGCTCTCATTTCCTTTGTCAAATATTAATTGAGTATAATGACTTGAGTCAATTTCTGGGTTCTCTGTTCTGTTCCATTGGTCTATATAACTGTTCTTGTGCCAGTACCAGGCAGTTTTGAGAACTGTGGCTTGGTAATATAACTTGATATCTGGTATTGTGATCCCTCCAACATAGTTCTTCTTTCTTAGGATTGCTGTGGCTATTTGGGGTCTTTTTTCATTCCAGATGAATTTTTGGAAATTTTGTTTTCTAGATCTTTGAAGTATGCCATTGGTATTTTAATGAGAATTTGTAGATTGCTTTGGTAGTATGGACATTTTACTGATATTGATTCTACCAGTCCATGAACATGGTATGTTTTTGTATTTTGAGATTCTAAATTTGATTACATCTGCAAAGACCATTTTTCCAAATAAGATCACGTTTCCCATTCTGGGCGTTAAGACACGGACATATCTTTTAGGATTCAACCCACACCAGGTTAGAGTAGAATGAAAAGAAAATAAATGAGCCTCTCTGGGACCTGCTGGTGAAGTTTAGCAGTGTACTTCCCTTTGTCTAATTTTTAAGAGTAATTATTTTCTCTCAGATTTGTTCTTTTACTATTGTTGGCCGTGTCTCTCCTCAAAACATCTGCATGATATCAGTCTTAGTCCTGGGTTAATTGAATATCCAGATCAGGCTACCTTGAAGCGCTACAAATATTTTTTTCATTGTGTTCATTATTCCAAAACATTGTCATCACCCCAAATAAAATACTGTACCCATTAAATAGTTACTGCCCATTTCTCCCTCCCCTCAACTTCTGGCTCTAATCTTGACTAACATTCTTCTTTGATTCTGGCAGACCTCATCACTTTCCTTTTTAGAGAGAGTGGAGAGGTGGGGAAGAGACAGAGAGGGAAACATTGATGTGAGAGAGATACATCAATTGGTTGCCTCCCGCACATGCCCCAGCCTAGATCAAGCCCGTAACCAAACCAGCTTGGGCACTTTTTCTTTTTATGGAGAACTTCTTTCTACTTTTTAGTCCATTCTCTGCCATTCCCTCTTTCCTCCTCTCTACTCCCTTCTCCACCCAGCACTACCAGGATTGTCTCTTCCTCATTCCAGAAATGCTTCTAATAAATTTTAGTATGCATCGTAATCACCAGGGGGACTTGTTCAAGCACAGATGGCTGGCCTCCACCCTTAGAGTCCATGATTCAGTAGGTCTGGGGTGAGGCTATGAATTTGCATTTTATCCCAGGTGGTACTGGTTTAGGGGCCACAGTGAAAAGCACTGCCCTGGCTCAGCACCATTCTAGTAATGTTCACTTTTTGCTGTTACCCCATTACCACATCTGCCTTCCTCTGCACCGTATGGTCACTTAACCCGTCAGTTACTTCCAAATACTGGAGGCACAATTCATTTAGTTCCCATCTGACCTGACCACACCTTTGATGCTGATCAAAAACCCTTCCTTCATTCCTCACCCTCTTATTTCTCCAAGTCAAAGCTCAGGAAACTGAAGTTGCTAGGACTTACAATCAGAAAACAGAAAAATCCAGTCCCAAGCAGGGGACATGGCAGTTTTGGTGACAAGCCTGACATTAGATACTCTCAATGGACTGAGAAAGTGGGCAATCTGGAGCTGGCCGGTCTGGGATGATTACAGAGCAAACATCCAACCCCAGTCCCCTCCCACCCATCCACCCCTGCTCCTCTGTCCTCACCAGCCCCACGTGCCCCAGAGTACTGCAACTCTTCCCCAGGGTGAGTGTCCAGATGCCAGCAGACTGTCTTCCCAGGATGTTGAGCAATACTTGGTGAGGTATTTCCAGCACTCATGCACTCCCCAACAGCTTACAAGACATTTCTCTAAGGAATTTCAACACACATAACTAGTGCTTTGTGCCGATGTGAATGGGGGTTTGTCTGGGTGCCAGTGTTTCACCATACAGGAGATTAACAAACATGAGCTGAAGCCTCTTAGTAGCCACATTTCAGTCTCAATGATCTTTCTTAAGATTATGCAAAAATGGCCAACCACGGTCAAAAAGAAGGGGAGGGGACATCAACCCTATTTGAAGATCTAATTAATCCAGAAATCGGATGTTAAAACCCTTTTAATGTCAAGTACCCACTGTCGGTTTTGCTAAAGACCATCTGAACTAAGCATGAGGCCACATACTTTCGCCAGAATCCTGCTAATGGTGTGTTGACACTCAAAAATTCCTCACCTTCCCCCATGCCCTCACAATGGAATTTTTTGAAATACACACACAAACAAAACCTAAGGGGTCCTAGTGGTGCTCTGACATACAGCTCTGCTGTCCCAGGTCAATAGTTGGTTGTTTTCTGAGTTGAGACCCAAGAGGGAGGGAAGGTGTAACTGGGCCTTGGGTTATTTGAATATAAGGGATCACTGAGATTGGGTTGGAGAACCCCTGCTAAGACAGAGTGTCTGTCCCATATCTCAGTTCCTTGTCTTGTGGTCTTAGAAAGCTTTATTGAGGTATCTGCCAGAACAACATACCACAGCTGAGGTGGCTTAAACAACAGGAATGTATTTCCTCACAGTTCTGACAGCAGGAAGTCTAAGGTGTTGACAGGATTGGTTTCTTTTGCGGCCTTTCCCCTGGGCTTGTATATGACTGCTATCTTTTTGTGTCTTCACATGGCCTTCCCTCTGTGTCTTTGTATCCTAATCTCCTTTTCTTATAAGGACACCATTTATACTGGAATAAGGCCTATCCATATAACCTAATTTTACTGAATTACTTCTTTAAAGATCTTATCTCCAAACACAGTTTCCTTCCAAGGTATTAGGGATTAGAACATCAACATATAAGTGGGGGAGAGGGCATTTCAGTTCACAACAGTATTATCATGCATTTAATCCATCCACCACATTTCTTTGAGTGTAAGATGAATATTTCTTCATATGTTAACATCTGAGAAATCAAGCTGCATCTAATAATCTGTGGTGTTGAGAGGTTAATTAGTAAATATTTTTCTCTAATAATGGTCTTCCTTATGGTGAATGACTTCTTGGATTCACTGAAATATGATAATCCTCACAATACCCCTCTGAATTTGGTACTGTTTATTATCCCCATTTTATAAAGTGGGAAACTGAGATACACAGGTTAAGCAACTTGCCAAAGGACAGCAGCTAGGAAATGGGGGAGCTGGGCTTCAAACCCAATCAGCCTGACTCCAAGACTCACTCTCTCACTGCAGTTGTGGACCATCTCATGAAGTTGCTGTGAGGCTAAATGACTTAGTGCATATGAGGCACTTAATGCCTGAAACAGAGTATATGCTCAATAAATGTTGGTAAACTCCTTTTTTCAGGGAATCATAAATGGTAACTTAATAAGTCACAGTAAAATGGCAGGGTCATCCCCACAGTGACATATAACCTTGTCTTTCCCCTTGTCTTTTATTAGCAAAATTTTTTTCAGTTTAAGGAAATATAATGAGCCCTGTCAGGTGTGGATAGAACACCAGCCTGTACACCAAAGGGTCACAGGATTGATTCCCAGTCCAGGGCCCATATTTAGGTTGCAGGTTCTATCCCTAGACCTGGTTGGGGTGCATACAGGAGGGAACCAATCAAAGTGTCTCTCACATCGAGATTTCTCTCTCTCTCACTCCCTCCCACTTTGTCTGAAAATCAATGGAAAGAATATCCTTAGATAAGGATCAGTAACAACAAATACATATATTGAAAGTTTACGTATTCTTTAACCTAAATCTATCTAATTAATTACCACATATAAGATGTGGTGAGCTTTGAAGGATAAAAAAAATAAACAAAAATATCCTTCTTTTTTGGATTTTTGTATCAGGAAGGAAAAAAGACAGGAAACAAGAGGCACACATCCAGGCAGTGTGACAAATGCCACCTGTGTGGAATTAAGGAGTCATGATAAGAGTTGAGAGGATGGACATTGCTTCTATCTGGTGATCAGAGGTGTAATGTCTTGGAGATGAAAGCATTTGAGCTGAAATTTAAAGGATGAGTACGATTTCAAAAGGCTAAGAATGTGCCAGGAAAGTGTATGAAGCCAGAAAACAACATAGACAAAGGTCCAGAAAAGAAAATGTCCCGCGGGAGTGCTGGCTCAGTTGAACAAAGGCTATGGAGAGGGAAACAATTGAAGATGAACTAGTAAAGAGATGGGGCCAGAGTTTTGGGGGCCTTGAATGCCATAGTAATTAATTTAAACTAATTAGAGAGTGAAGTAAATCCTTGAAGGTTGAAGGTTGAAGGTTTAGGGGTCAGGAACAATTATATATGGGGAAATTCAATCAGAGATGGTGTGGGGGTTGTGATGATGTATAGAGAGGAGAGATTGTGGGGTCAGAGGCCAAGGAGGAGGTTCACCTCCTCCCTGATGCAGTGATCCAGGTGTACGATGACCAACTCATCCCAGTCCCCCCTGGGAATCTTCCTACTTTTAAGCTGAAAAGTTCTCCATCCTTCAACTCCAGGCATGCTGGGACAGTTGGTCACCCTATTAGCATGAGAGAAGGATGCCCTAACCTTGGCTGCAGCAAATGGGGAGAAAGAAATGTTATCAGGACTGGAGACACCTGAAGGAATCATATACTCCATAAAAGAACTTTTTAGGTGGGAAGAGGGGCAAAAAACAAAATGAGTTTAAGAATATTTCAAAGTTTGTGAGCCTGGTTGTTGAGGAAAAGAAATGAGTATGTGAGAGAGGAAAGCTGAGTTTGGAGACATAGATGAGGAATTTCATTTCAGATGCTCTAACTTTAGGTGGTTTGGGGCCAACCAGATGGGCTATGAATGTGTGGATCTGGGGACAGTCAGAACTACCAAGAACAGACTCAGGAGCCATCCCCTGGCATTCAGCTATTGCCCAAAGTTGTGATAAGCCTGCCAAGGGCACTGCAAGGGAAGGGTAGGACATAGCCTAAACAATGGTTTTGAATCTGTACACAGGACAGAATCACCCATAATTGCAAACTCCAGAACAACTCAGGATTGGAGGTTCACCTGACATCTTTAACACATTCTCCAAGTGATTCTTTGCAGATGTTCCCCAAACTACAATTTGAGAAACTCTGGCCCACAGGTTTGGGGTCAGAGAATAGGCAGTGATGTGTCAAGTCTCCAGCCCCTCCCCCTCCTCTCCCACCTCCTCACTTTCTGATATGTTTATTGTAGCAACTGGTTGGCAGTGCCTCCCTTTCCCTTTGGCTGCCTTATACTCGGCTGTCTGGTTCTTAAGTAAACAGGGCCCCCAAAACCCAACTTCCTGTCTATAGTCGATACTGCTGGGAGTAGTTGATTTCCTTGCCCCCAAAAGACTGACCTTATGTGTCTGGATTTTATCAAGAGAATAATTGTAACCTAAGCTAAAGAATTCCGTGAGTTCATCTAGCCAGGTCATCTGTTTGAGTGAATCACTCTCATCTGTCACTGTAGCCAAACATACAGGGGTGTCTGAGAGAGTCACAATCAGGCAGAGGTAAATCATTGATCTGAGGTTCTCCAAGGGTCACATGTTCAGATCACTAGGACGGGTTCAGTTACTGGCTCAGAGCTATGGCCTGAAACAGACCATAAACGACATGTGTGGGAGGTGGCCAAATGGCTCCACTCTGTCTCTCCTTCACCAGCCCACAAGATTCAGCCAGATCTATAGCCCACTTCTCAGAGACCATCATAATATCCATAGAGTCTATACCTGGAAAAGGAAAGGGAAGGAGGAAGCAACCATCATTGCTTGTTCCTGGGCTAGTGATAAAGCAAAAAACAAAAACAAAAACAAAGAAAAAACCATAGGTCATTGCTCAGTTCCCTACTCAGTGAACTTCAACTCAAACTCTCAAAGACAAAGTGTCACACCTAACAACATTATGTCACTGTATGCTACCAACAAACAACATCAGTGTCATGTAAGATTATTTCATTCTCAGCCATTGGCTTAGGCCACTGTAATTTAATTTGCTTATTTTCATTCATTCAACAAAGATTGATTGAACACAAACTACAGGTCAGGCAGTAATAATTAGTAGCCCCCCAAAAAAATCCCTACCCTCATTAGGCAGGGATCAGGGTGGGAATGGAGAGACATAAACAATTACCATGATAAATAACTAAATTGTATACTATGTTAAAAGGAGGTAAGGGCTATGAAAACAAAATAGCTCAAAGAGAATGAGTGAGCAATGAAACAACAGCATGCGATTTTGAAAAGCATTGTCTGGGTAGGCCTCATGAGAAGGTAGCATTTGAGTAAAGACTTGAAGATTTTAGCCTGAGAGAGCAGAATGATAGGATTGCTATCAACTGAATTTGGGGAGTCTGGAGCAAAACTGGCTTGGAGAGAAAGGTCAAGAGCTCAAGTTTGGAACACGCTCCACAAAGTTCCAAGTGGAGGTGTCAAGAAGGCCACCGTTCTGTTTTGTTTTTTAAATTTCGGGTCCTGGAGCAAGGTCTGAGACAGAATTTACAAAATTGATAGTCCTTGACATACAGATAATCTTTAAAGCTTTGATATTTGATAAGATCACCAAGGGAAGGCTATGGATAGAAAAGAGAAATAGGATGTGAGTCAGTGCCAGGAAGAAAAGAAGCCTTCAAAAAACCGGAGACT
>PVJN01046583.1:0-16374 GCA_004026805.1 Lasiurus borealis
GGGACTGTTATTCCCTCATAACAGAACTGAAGGATCATAGAGGTCAGGCGATTTGCTTGAGGCCACACAACTGACAAGTAGCAGGCACAGCATTTGAGCCCAGAGTGGTTTCTCTAATGCCCTCCCCACCCCGACACATACAACTCCATGACCCCCTCCGGGAGCCCCCGCAGTGGAAGCAGACCCAGAGGTGTTCCCAAAGGGGGGAGGCAAGTACGCCACCCAGCCCTCCATGTGAGCGGCTGTACAGAAGGATATGACATTGGTGGGGGCTGGGGTGGGGACCCCAAGGGCCTGCATTCCAACAAAGACAAATGAATGAACCATTCAGCAAACCAGGGCACTTGCGCCCCGGAGCAGAACTGTCACGGCAGATAAATCATCGGAGCTCCACGCCGGATGTGCCAATTTCAGCGGGAGAAGATGAAGGCATTTATCTGCCCGTGACACCCTGGCTGTCTCCAGGCGATGAGGGGTATGAACATGCTCCCCAGCATGCACACTGCCTGGGGTGGTGCCTGGGTGCGAGTGGCAGGAGGGGGAGAAGGCATCAGACTTCCCACGGTTGCCCACTGAGGGCCCCCTGGCTCTCTGGGCCTTTTAAAAGCATCATAAAGCCCTCACTGGCCTCACTGAGTGTGTCCTTGTGCCAGAGATTGAGGGGCGTGGCTTTTACTCCACATGATCTCACTGACGCCTAAATATAAAATATTGCTGCAAAGGAATTAGACTCTTTTGAGGGTGTCTATTCTTTGTCATTATTCTCAAGCATCAAATAACACTTACAAATGGTGACCCAGGTCACCTCCCAAGGGTTCACCCACTTCTCACCATCTCTGGCCTTAGCAACCGCCACACTGAGCCTCCCTCTTTGTGGAGGGACTCTGAAGAGACCGAGAGCCAGAGCGAGAGCGAGAGCGAGAGAGCACTGGGGAGAGAAGAAAGAAGACCGAGCAGGAGGCAGAGAGGAGGACCCGGGAAAGCCAGCCCCCAGAGAGGGAAGGATGCTGAGGCCCAGGCAGCGGACCTCGGAGCCAAGTTCTGCTGTTCCCAGGACCTGGTCTCGTCCTGCCAAGTTCTACTGTGTGTGTGTGTGTGTGTGTGTGTGTGTGTGTGTGTGTGTGTAAAGACTATATGTATGTGTATGTGTGTGAAGACTCTCTCTCTTTCTATATATGTGTGTGTGTGTGTGTGTAAAGACTATATATATGTGTGTGTGTGTGAATACTCTCTCTCTCTCTCTCTCTCTCTCTATATATATATATATATATATATATGCATATATATATGTGTGTGTGTGTGTGTGTGTGTGTGTATTATTTTGTCCAGTTTAATGTTTCCTAGAATACCTGATTTAAAAAGAATGATGCTGAGAAAACAGGAGGAATTAACATAATGTTTTGAAAGTGGTTTGGGACATTTTTTTACGTTTTACGTTTTCTTCAATTCCAGTTGACATCAGTGTTATTTGGTCTTGGTTTCGGGTGCAGTGCCTGGTGGTTGGACTCGTGTCCTCCACAAAGTGTCCCCTGATAGTCTCATCCTCCCCCCACCCCCCGGCACCGCACACAGTTGTTACCGTACTGCTGGTCAGATTCCCTGGCTACACTTTACTACCCATCTGTACTTCTCAATCCCTTTGCCTTCTCCACCCAGGCCCCCAGCCCTCCCCTCTGGTAATTATCCCTCTGTTCTCACTGGCTGAGTCTGTTTCTGTTTTGTTTGTTCATTTATATTGTACTTTAGACTCCACATGTAAGTGAAATCATATGGTATTTGAAAACCTTACTGTCTTGGTGGAACAAAGCCACTAAAATCTATCATCCTTGGGAGGGGCTACGGGGCCTCCATGTGTGTGGAGGCGTCAGTGTTAAGTGGAGGCTGGAGGGGAGGAGGCCCTGCGTGGGCACCAGAAGGCCTCCCTCTCACAGTTCTCACAACAACCCACTGGCGGAGGAACCTAAGAAGGCAAGGCCACAGCCCCGTGCACCTGGCGGATGTCATTGTAAGCTGTCCCCACAGGTTTACCCTCAGAAGTCCCCAGGGTCCTGACTGGCTGGGGAGAGGCCAAAGGTGACCCCTCCTCAGAGACCTGCCCACCAAGCCCTGAGAAGTCCTGCCCCAGGATCCGTAGCCCGGCAGCCACCACCCAGATAGCCCCAAAGCTCTTCTCATCTCTTACCTCTTTGGGGACAGAGAATAAATCATTAACAATCGACATCTGCAATAATAAAAATGATGTGAAGTTGCCTTCGTGAATAGGATTATAATAAATTAAAGGAAGGGGGTTTCAAAAGAGCAAGTGCAATATGATCCCACTTACAACTGCATAAAAACCATATACTAGTATACCCACTATTAATTAATGATTTTTTGGAGTAGAGGAAGAAAAATGTTTTGGTGATTTTATCTTATTATTTTAGCATCTACATATTTTCCAATATATCAGCAATGTACCTGGGGTGTGTATCTTAGTTGGAAAATAAAGACAAAATAAGAGTTGGAGATTTTCCCCAAGAGAAAGAATAAGCTGGCCATTCCTACAAGGCTCTTCGGAAACAGGGCAGGAGCTACATCAGTGGCTCCTGGTGCTGAGTCTCAGGGGACAGGCACAGCTGTCCCACGCAATCACAAGACTACATAACAGACGGACAGTTAGCGCCAGACTCTCCATGATGCATGTGACTGCCCGGCACCGAGGAAGGGAGGGGGCTGCCAGTGGCTCTCGGTCCATCTGCGACACCTGGTTCCTCTAAACCCTAAGGGATGAGCCACCAGATGGCCTTGCAGCTCCTGGAGTCCTGCACTCCAAAGCCCCACCGCCCAGTCCCCACTTCGGCGTTCACTTCTCCGTTCATGGAATCCTCGAGGCTCATGGGAGAATGTACATTCCATGGTGATGGTCAAGGCTGCGGGCAGAAATCTAGCTGCCTGGCTTCAGGTCTTCGCTCTGCCCAAGTCCGAGTCCTTCTCTCCAGGGTTCACATTCCCCCTCTGGCCTCGATGAACCAAATGATCCTGGGCGAGTCACTTGCCCTGTCTGAGCCCCACCTCCTCCCTGCTGGAAGGGGATCATTGTCAGAGCCAGTTCCCTGGGTTGGGTGAGAGAAATCATGCGTGCAGCCCACAGGAGCCACCTCTCCTTTTCTCTTTGACCGTTTCCCTCCGTGGAGGTGACCAAAGGGTCAAGGTGGTGTTTGGGGACACAGCCATGTTTTCTCATCCTCTGACGGTTCAGAAGCAACTCACGGCTTCTAATAGGACCTGGTAACCCCACATCTCCCACAGAAACGAGAGGCCCATACCTGGCTGGAAGCCAGCCCATAATTACACCAACTTGCTAAATGTGCCCCACATGTCTTGAAACTAGCTTGCTTAGTTTCTCTTTTTTCTTTAAAGATGTTTTCATTGACTTTTAGAGAGGGAGGGAGAGAAACATCTGTGGAGGAGTGAACATCGTTTGCACGGCCCTTCCTGGGGACAGAGGCCACAACCCGGGCATGCGCCCTGACCGGACATCGAACCTGCAATCCTTTGGGTACACGGGACCATGCTCCACCACCCGAGCCACACCGGCCAGGGCAGGACAGCTTTCTTCAATATTCAGTGAATAGTCTTCTCAATAAACTGGTCTTGAACATATTCAGTGAATATCTTTTTGGCACAATTTTCAGCTCAATTTGTCTAAAGCTAAAGATCATGGGAGATGTTTAGCTTTCTTATGACTATCTTTTAAGAACTAATATATTCTTGAATATCTTATACAGTCTTGAATATAATTAAAATACCTTGAATAAGTTTTTGGATAAGAGTATTAAAGAAGTTTAAATTCATTGAATGTTATCATCCAGCAAATTAAAATAGCCTATGTGTAAAAATGTAGTCATTGACTGTATTCAAGAGGCATATATTCATATTCATTAACTATATTTGATAAGAACCTTCCTTATTAAGGTTTGAAAAGTTGGCAAATTTGATGATTTGGAGCAACTGGTCATCAGCAATTTGATTTCAGAGAACCAAGCATTATGGGATGGTTTTGGGGGTGGAGCAAACTCCCTCCAAGACTGCAAGGGAGACAGCCAGCGTGCCTCCTGTGCGGTCTGAGGGCAGTCCACCGAGACTCACCTCCCACTTTGGCCAGAACCCTGGCCCCCTGGCTCAGCCCTTGGCCCTCTGGCGCACCCCAGTCTCTCCGGGCTCGGAGGTCAGCCCGAATTTTGAAGGAGCCTGTCCTCTTCATTCTTTTCAACCCACAAGCACTTAGTGATGGAGGACGGATAATGGACTAAGAGCCAAAACTGAAGCACATAACTCTGAGTGTGAATCCCAGTTCTGCCACTGGCCAGCTGTGTGACCTTGGGTAACTAATATAACCTCTCTGACCTTTAGTTTTCTCTCCTGTAAACAAGAGTCAAAATGGGTTCAACTTGCCGAACCAGTTTGGCTCAGTGAATAGAGCATCGGCCTGCGGACTGAAAGGTCCCGGGTTCGATTCCAGTCAAGGGCATGTATCCTGGTTGCAGACACATCTCCCATAGGGGGCGTGCAGGAGGCGGCTGATCGATGTCTCTCTCATTGATGTTTCTAACTCTCTATTCTTCTCCCTTCCTCTCTGTAAAAAATCAATAAAATAAAAAAAATTTAAAAAAGGGTTCAACTTTAGAGAGTCATCTGGAAGATTTCATGAGATAATCATGTCAAGTGCTGAGCTTAGTGCCAGGTGCATTGTAAGAACTTTATACATGATAGCTCTTATTATCACTTTGTTTATATGAAAAATTTGATTCTACTTTTCAGTAAGGCCCTTCATGTCTCTAGCCTGAGTGTCCTGACCTGTGAAATATAAAATAGTACTCTAGATCCAGGATTCTCAAAAGAGAATCCAGAGGTACCAGAGAGCCCCCCAATACTTTCTGGGGGGCACCAGATCAAAACTATTTTTATAATAATACTCACACGTGCATAACAAGGAAAGGAATGTTGCAGCGTCTACATGATCTATGACATCACAACAGATGCCGGAGCAGCCATGAGAACCCAGCCATGTGTCAGACATTAAAGATTTTTGCAAAAATGGAAAGCAATGCTATTCCTTCTCACTAATTTTTTAATAATATAATTATTTTCACAAACTATGCTAGTGTTGTTAACATTTCATGGGCCTATTATTGTTTTAAAATGGATTTATAAATAATTTAAAAACATACCAGTTTAATGTCCGATATGGTAAATAACAATAAATATAACCACACTCATACATTCTTTGGGGTCCTCAGTAATTTTTTAAAGTGTTGAGAACTACTGGATTAGACTACTTCAAAAGATCCAAGAATCTGGGATTGCTATGCACCAGGCAATCATACATTGCTCATCATTGCTTCATTCCACAATAGATATTAAATGAGCGCTTCCTGTGTGCCAGGCACTTCCAGGTACTGGGGATCTAATGGGGAAGAAGACACAGATCCTGGTAGGGAGCAGACTGACACACGTGTCCACAGCATGACAGGCACAGGGCTTGATGACAGTCCTTAGAGGAGGGAAGACGAAGGTGGGCTGGTGCAGGAAGGGGTAACACCGTGCGTAGGGAGACCAGTGTCAGCAAAGCAAGGCCACAAGAATGCAGGAAGAGGGAGACTCGAGAAAGAACCCAGGTGAGTGAGAGTGGGGGCTCCACAAGGGGTTAGGGTCCCAGCTTCTCAGATGGGGACTCAGGAATGGTGATCTTGGCCTTTGGGCCAGGTGAGATCAGCATCTCAGAGAGAGGCAACCAGGACAGGTGGGGGTTACCTAGAATCTCACAGGCTAGGCGGTGTAAACACAGACATGTACTCCCCAGAGCTCTGTGGGCTGGGAAATCCAAGGTCAAGGTGCCACTGATGGAGAGGTCTCATCTCCAAAGGCAGCCACACTGCGGTTTAGGGCTTCAACATAGGAGTTTCTTTTTCAGAGAGGAAGGGAGAGGGAGAGAGAGATAGAAACATCAATGATGAGAGAGAATCATTGATCAGCTGCCTCCTGCACACACCCTCTTGGGGATCGAGCTGCAACCTGGGCATGTGCCCTGACCAGGAATCAAACCATAACTTTCTGGTTCATAGGCTGATGCTCAACCACTGAGCCACACTGACTGGGCTCAACAGATGAATTTGAGGGGACCTAAACCTTTAGTCCATAACACAGCCATTTCATTCCCAGTTATCCCCACCCCCCTGCTCGGGGAAGAAACTGCCGTCCTCCCTCCTACAATGTATGGAGAGTAAAGATGAAAGAAAAACACATTCATCTGAGCAGCAAGTATTACACACTGACAAAGCCCTCCCTGGCTTCCCACACAAACGCAGACACCCACCCACAGTCTTCTACTACTGCCGGGGCTTAGTTTATGGAGCTAAAAATATCTGCCACGGAAATACTTTTATTGGTAGTATGATTAGAATGTTGTCTATTTTTCAGCAAAGTCATTCCAAGAGCAGGAGCTTATGGGCCATGGGGGGCGGGGGGGCAGCCCTGAGGGTGGCTTGTCTTCATTTCTCCCACGGGTGTACATCAATTCCTTCCCCCCCTTAATCTTAATATTTTCTAACTACATAAAAATATTTTATTGAAGCAGAATCAGAAATTCAGAAGAAAACAAAAATCGCCCGCATCCCACCTCCACAGAGGCAATAACCACCACATTTCATGTTCCCTTCAACATTCATATGTGGAATAGATACTGGCATTGTCATTGCTATTATTATTACTGTAATTGGTTTACCAAACACAGTATTGAGTTTGGATTGCAACTTCCTCTTCATCACCGTACACCATGAGTCTCTTTCCATGCCATAAGCATCACTCGTTTTAATGTCTGCCTACTCTGCTGCTCCATTACATGAATGTCGTGTAACTTCAGCACCCTCCTGTTGGAGCACACTGAAACTCTTTCTAATTTTTTCATGTTTATAAGCAAAGCTTATATCAGCATCCTGGTGACTAAATACTTGCCTTCTTTCTCAGGATAAACCCCGAGAATCAGTGTTTCTGAATTAATGGCTGCACCTCCTTTTGCTGGTATTGGTGCATGTCCATAAATTACATGCACATATACATTTCACAGTCAAAATGGGAGTTCTTTCCACTCTTTCTGACTGCGTGTTGGAAGAGACCTTTGGAAGACAGAGGAAATAGGTCCTTTAAAGACATAACAACACATCAGTGTTGAGCCATGAGAGTTCACTGAGCATTAAATTGGAATTGCATCACATGTATTTAACTAACTTGAATTCAATCCTCTCACTCAATGGAAAATGGTGTCAATTTTAAGATATACCATTATTCTATGTAAAATTAAGAAATACAAAAAATTAATTTCTTCCAGATAAGATGACCCGATGCCTAAATAGTCCTATGTAGCAGCTTAATTGATCACAATATTCCTTGTTTGAAATTTCCATCACCTATTTGGAGTGACTTGGTGCCTGACCTGGTATATGACAGGGCACCCTTTTGCACCTAGCTCAGTGACAAAGGGCAACACACCCTCTCTACTTTTGGTGTGTGTGTTTTTCTTTTGGGGGGCTTAGTAAAGATTTGGTTGTTACTTTGCCAGAAAATTTGATATTGGGGTCATTCTCCAATGACAAGAACTTGCTCCATTCACGCTGAATATCCATCCCTTCACTCTGTTGGTGTACACAGAAACTTTCCATTTCAATGCCAAAGCACTTCATAGTATAATCTTTATAAAGACATAAGTGGTAAGTAAAAACAGCACACAAAGGACCGACAGCGCTTAACTCAGTTGAAGTGACAACAAGAGGAATAGCTATGACCAACAGCTGTGCATGGGTGCAGGGAAGAAGTGTACCGCACACAGAGTAAACAGAATGTCACTACAGAGAAAAACCACGGAAGAGAGTTTTAGGGAGTGAAGATGTCATCTTAACAAGGTGTGGCACTTGAGGAAGTGAGGGGATGGATATCTGGGGGAAAGCATTTCAGGCAGAGGGTCAGCATAGGCAAGAGCCCTGAGGTTGGAGCGGGCCAGTCGGACGGGTTTGAAGAAGGCATCAGCTAGCGTGGCTGGAGAAAGTGAGCAAGGCAAGAGTGACAGGAGATGAAGTAGGAAGTGGATGGGAGTTGGGAACCGTGTAGGGTTTGCTAAGTGAGTCCAAGGACTTTGGCTTTTACTCAGAGCACAGGGAGGCCACTGAAGAATTCTGAGCAGAGAATACGTGTTTTTGCAGCACTTTTGGCTTTTGCTTTGAGAATAGAGTGAAGGGTTTAAGGGTGCAGCTGGGAGACTTTCACAAATAATCCAAGTAGGAAAACAGAGTGGTCTCAGACCACGCAGATATTGCCTGTTTTCTAACAAATGCTATTCTCCCTTCTTCTATGGTTATAGCTGAGCACATGGCTGCTCAGTTGGGGACTACATTTCCCAGCAACTCTTGGGGTGAGATGGGACCATGTGACTAAGTTTGAACCAATGGAATGGGAGCAAAAGGAATGTGTTGGCCATCGCTATGTTTGTTTAAAAGAAAATTGCACACCATGCTCTTTTTCTTTCTTCCGCTTTATACAAAGGCCCAGGGGTGTGCCTGGCTACAGTGGCACCATGGCGATGAGGACGATGCTAGGGAAGAAACCCAGACCCCCGTGAGAGTGTGGAGCAAATCACTAGCGTATTCCAACCTACTCACCTCAGGGCTGTTTCATGAATAAGAAATAAAGTTGTTTTCTTTAATCCACTGTATTTGGTGTTGTTACAGCAGCTTAACCTTTACCTCAACTAATACACAGACTTTTATGCGAGATTTAGTGATACCAAGAGTGGATTACACTACAGCTCAGAATAGGAAACAACGGAAAGTGGAGTACTCAGCCACCTCATCCTTACAGCTCCTGAGCTATGATCCTGCAGGGAACTCCTCACAGACTGTCTTTCCCCCAAGGTCCCTGCCTGATGCCTTCCTGTTTACGCATCCACACGACCCCTGAGGTACACACTTTGCCAACTTCCCGGTGCCAGGCGACATCTACAAAATTTTATTTTGTTAAGCAAATGGATTTTTCCCCCAACTCCATTGCAGACCAACTCCAGGAGCTTCCTTAGCGTTACTCAAAATGCTTGATGGTGCATCCTCAGAAAAGAAAGAGGCAGCTAGTCCAGGTCTCCATCTTAACCCGAACTGTCAAAATTGCAGTTTTCCTTTCATCTGTCTCATCATGGTAAATATGTTTTTTTCATCCCCTAAAAATGCTCTCAATAAGCAGAAGGGAAGGGAAGAGAAATGCAGGAGAAAATCTATTTTCCTCTGTCCTAAGAAACCCTCCCAGTTTGCCCCTGGGTTTTTGATTTCCTCTCCCATTTACTCGGACACAAATGTTTGCCAATGGATATGCCGGCTATCCATCCACGTGGTTCTTTCTCACAGACACACACTCAGACACGCACAGACATGCAGGCAGCTGGCTGTGCAGGACCCTGGGCGGTCCATTCTGCTCTTTCCTGCTTTCAAACCCCAGCTGCCAGCCACGCGTCCCACCAGCTCTGAGTCCACTGATTCCCTGCCTGTCTCACCAAAATTCATAGTGAGGACCAAACGCCGCCCCTCTGCCGCCCTGCCTCCAGGGTCTGTTATGTTCACTCATTTGTGAAGGGGGTGCAAAATGCACCCGAAACAAGGCCTCGTCTCGGGCCCCAGCGGAAGAGCCTGAGCTTGGCCCGGCCATGGTTTTCTGTGATCTCAGAAAGGGTCCCCTTCTCCCCAGGAGGTGGCTGTGGTGAGCCCCGAGTTCATGCCACCCCGCCACCAGCACAGGGGTCATGGAGAAGGGCCCCCAAAGCCCTGCTCAGGGTCTGGCCAGAATGAACCCCTGTGAGGGAATGGAGGGGGAATTAGTGGGGTTTTACTGTAGATTTGTTGTGCCTTTGTATGGAAAGATGCGAATGCAGATTATATATTGATTGGGTGAGTTGTCATTGTTACATGGGGCTCTCTCTCCTGTATTATCAGTCCTGATAATTTTTCCGCCCATCTCCACCTCACACCTTTCTTCTTCCATTCTATGTTCTAAACACATACTCTTCTTCTCTCTCTCTCTCTCTCTCTCTCTCTCTCTCTCTCTCTCTCTCTTTTTCATGCTTTTCAACTGATTTTTTTAGAGAGAGGAAGGGAGAAGGAAAGAAAAACATCCATGAGAGAAACAATGACTGGCTGCCTCCTGCCCACTACTGGAGATCCAGCCTGCAGTCTGGGCATGTGCCCTAACAGGGAATCAAACCAACAACCTCTTGGTACATGGGATGATGCTCAACCCATTGAGCAACACCAGCCAGGCCATATGCTCTTCTGAAATTCCTTAATTCTCTCCGATCTCTGTCCCCCTCTCTGACATTCTGTTTTCTTTGTTCCTTGTCTGTTGCTCTGTTTCTACCTGGCTCTCTTATTTTGCTTCTCTTTTTCTCTCTCCCTCCCCTTCTCCTCAGGCCTACCCGCTCCTCTTCCCCCTCATCTCTCCCTCTGGCCTCTGCACACTAATTTCTTTAACCACACTCACCTCACCCGCCTGACTCCGACTCCTACTTCCCCTTTGCTCCTCAGCTCGGCCCCCACTTTCTGCCTGCGCCCCTAGACCAACTCAGTGGCCTGTTGGGTAAGCACCCACACCCCGGTCCCCCCCTATAACCTCACCATCTGCATCGTGCTCCCTCCTTCACTCTGCCTTCCCTGTCTGTAGTGGCTTTGCACTGTCATCCTGCTTAAGTTGAAACCACTTCCCCAATCACCTTCCCTGCAGGGCGCTAGGTTAGAGCTGGCCGCAGGAGAAACTTGGGTGGTTTGGGGAGCAGCCAGCCGTGTTTGTGCTCAGGCCCAGGGAAGCTGAGGCACTGTTGCAACTCATCCATCATCCCGGACCTGGTGGCTGGTAGGCAGCAGACCGCTCCATGGCTCCTCCATTTCCTGCCGGATCCCCTCTGTCTCCTTCTCCACCCCAGATCTGGGTGCCTGGTCCTCCTGCAAATCGGAGCATCATGGAAGTCTGGAGGCAGCAGGAGGCGGACATGGGCTCCAGGAAGACATATTCTCATCCTGAGGGCTCCACGTTGCCTTGCTCTCCCATCTCCATCACCGTCACCTTCTGACTGACAGCTGCGCTGACTTCAGGCCCAGCACTCGACGCAGGGGCAACGGGTTTATGTGGGCAGCCCCCTGACTCCCAGGATCACAGGTCCAACCTTATAATAAAGGCCTCATGTAAGTCAGGATGGTTCTGCTTCTCTGCCTGGAGACACAGTGTAAAACCTCCCAGAGGACAAGCCTTCAACTCAAACGCTCAGGTGAGCCCCACATTCACCGCTGAACCCAAGGGCGACCACCTGTTGGAAATGGCTCAGTGAACAGTGCCTCCAGGGCACTGATGTCCTCACGAGCGACACACACCTGCGCAGGTGGGCACGACCTCATCGTTGTTCTCACTGGCTTGGGAGTCAGAACTGGCCGCCCAGAACCACTCCGTCCCACGTGGGGTTTTACTAGGTCCGGAGGTAGCTGTCCACATTTAGAAGTTGGATTTCACACACAAAATTCAGTTGTTAAGCTTCTCTTTAATATATATATGTGTGTGTGTGTGTGTGTGTGTGTGTATATATATATATATATATATATATATATATATATATATATATATATATACATATCAAAGCATCAGGCAACCTTGAGCCCATGCACCTCCGCATGTCAAAACAGGGTGAAGCTGGGCAGCCTCCCCTTCGGATGGGGTTGTGCCCCTCCCTCCCCACAGCGCCCACCCGCCTCCCTCATTTACATGTCACTTCCAGGCCCTGGATGGACGGGAAGCAGAACTTGAGTTTGGACTGTCCTCTTTCTTGTCTTTTTTTCATGACGAGAATAAACTTCTATCTTGTGCTGGTCCATGTTTCTGTGCCTCTGCCACTGGCAGCTGAATCTCACCCTAAACGCTATGATGGACATCACAGGTCATATGTACAACGAGGAGGAGGAGGAGGAGGAGGAGGAGGAGGAGGAGGAGGACTTTCCATACCTGAACCCTTTCCTGTGTCTCAGTCACCCATTTCCTGTACGGGGTTCCCCACGGGTGGGGAGACGGGAGGGATGACTCTCCTCTATTTAGCTCCCTCCCCAGTTTGCTAATGGGTGCGGGATCTTTAGTCTAAATTCACAGAGCTCCCACCAGCCCCCTAGAGCCCTCTCTCTCTTCCCCTGCTCCTCCCCTCATCGCAGGCAGCATGTGCGCTCCATCTATTGCCAACACCTTGGGCTCACTGTGAAGCCAAGCGTGGCTTAAGGATGGGGCGGGTAAAGGTCACAGCCTATGGGGTCGCTGCACAGAATTCCTCTCAGCATAATCATCCAGAGGAGTCCCTGTGGCCGTCCCTCCTGGGGTTCCTTTATCAGGACACCCCTTTTGTCAGCACAGCTTCGTCATTGCCTGAGAGAGTTTCCATATGCATGTTTAGCTGCATATTCATTCCTACTTGCATACTTATTTCAGTAAACACACATGGACTAGTGTTTCCCACAGCCTGGGTGCTACTCATTTTAAATACACCGAGCACAGGTGTATGACACTGTGCGGATGCAGGTATACTGAGGAAAGGCTAGCTGTGGACTAAGGTGTTTTCTCCGGGCCCAGCACGATGCAAGACTCCTTCTGACCGCATTCCACTTGCACAGCACCTTGCAATGTAGGTAATGCTGCCTGCATCTTATAAAGAGGAAACTAACCAGGAGGGAAAGCCTCTTAGCCAGTGTGACGGAGCTGCATATTGAAAGCTGTTTGCTGTCGGTGCACCTGCTTTCCCACACGCCCCCTTCGCCAGCGCACCCATCACCCCACCTCCCGCGTAGGCTGGCTGCTAAGGCTCGGCCCTGCGTGTCCTTCTCAAAGATGCTTGGAAGGTTGCACCCCTTCCCAGGGAAGATTCCGAGGCCAATGACCACTGATGTGGGGGTGTGAGTGCCCACCAGCTGTTCCCTTGCAGGAGGAGGAGGAGGAGAGAAGCAGGTTAGGGCAGAGGGAGGAGCTAGGCAAACGGGATTTCAGGAAAAGTGTAGTCTGACTCTCCGTCTTTTCAGGATGCTGACCAACACGTTACTGAACAGAACTGGACCCTAGGTTCTGTCCAACTGCCAAGCCTGGAAATTCTCGTCCACACCACACCGTGTCCCCCTGGGTGTCGCGTGACAGCTCACCGCACCCGGGTGGTCGCCTGCGCCTTGCAGGGGAGGCAGCGGGGATCGGAACTGTTTGTTTGTCTACAAGCACAGTGGAACTTCACTGTTTGAGGCTGTGAAGCGGGTAACGGACGCTGCGCCTGTTACATTACATTTTATGGTTTTGTAGCAATTACATTGCATTTTATGGTGTCATAACATATTACATTTTACGGCTCAATATCAGCTTTAGTACAAGGCACCGTGGCCCAGAATTCTAACAAGGGGAGGCTTCTCCTGGTGGGATGTGACGGGCTCTCCGCACGACCGCGTGCCTTGAGGCCTGAGGCCAGGGAAGGCCAGGCAGTGGCCAGACCTCCACCAGCCCCGCACCAGCCCGTCCTGGGCCTCCTCGGTGAAGCCCGGATTTCTCACCAGAGGTCCTTGCGCAGGCGAGTGCGCAGGCTGCTACTCTGCGCTTCCAGCACCCCCTGCCTCCCGCTCACCCCATCCCCCCTTTTATTCTCCAAACCACAGACAGGACGATCTTCCTAAAGCACAGAGCTGACCATGGCACCGCCCCCATTAAAACCCCTCTGCACCACCCCTGGCCTCCAGAGCCAAGTCCATATGTAAGTCCAAACTCACACTCCTGCTCTGATCCCCGGCGTGGCTCCTCCATCCCCGCCATGCCCCGGCTGAAGCCACCGTGAGTTCCTGCCATTCGCAAACGTGCCGCGCCCTTTTGCCACCAGGGCTTTGCACAGGCTGTTCCTTTGGGCTGGAATCCCCTCCTGGATCCTTACTTCCTGTGCACTCATTCAACAAATGCTTACTGAGCACCCCCCATGCTGGACATGGTTCTGGCTGCGAGGGATGAAGCAGAAAGTGAAACACTCCAGTCTCTACTCTCCTGGAGTTCACCTTCTGATGGAAGAGGTGCTGCTGTATCTGTTCTTAAAGCCCAGCCGAGTCCCCCTGCAGGGAGCCTGCACTGCTGGCCCCGGCAGGGGGGAGGCATTCCACGCTGGCTCAGCAACGCTTCATCACAACTTCACTTCTCTCTCTCTCCCCTTCACTGCTGTACTGCCCTGAGCAGCTAAGTCCCGGACCTTTGGGCACCCAACCAGCTGACCAGAGAAGTGAATGAATAAAGCAAGAGAATAAACTATGACCGTGATTTCGGGGTGCAGGTGGGGTTCTACCCGAACCAGGAAACGTCTCCAGCACAGATGCCTGGAAGCCTGCCACTCGGAACGCACCATGTAGGTTCAGCATCATCTCCTGCCATCAGCTCTTCTGAACGCAAATGGTGCCGAGACTTAGAGTTCTCCTGACTTACTCCATCAGAACGCTTGGGAGCCGGCTAGAGAGGACACGACTGGAGGGAGCCGCTCACCTGCACTGAGACGGGGAGGAGGAAAGGAAGGGGGATTTGCCAGGGCTCAGGCCTGTTTGAGTTCGAAACATTGATTGCACATGTTGGCAAATCCAGCGACTGACAGCTTTGGTGCTCTTAGGGCTCTTAGAGAGCTGCAACAGGGCAATGAAATAGCTCCAGGCCGGGCACCAGGTTCGGTCCTGGCTCTGCTATTGACTTGCTGTGCCACCTCTGGTCAGACCTTTAGCCTCTCTGGGCCTCAGTCTACTGAACTATAAAGCAAGAAGGTGAGAAAGACATAATCCAAGCCTTTCAGACATTCGCAGAGTTCAGCAGTTCAAATTCTAGTGTGGCCATCACCAGCTGTGGCCATGGGCAAGCTACTTCATCAATTCCATGTGCCTCAGTTTTATCATCATGGGGAAAAGTGTAAAATATATACATTCTTCAGAGGCTGGTGAAAGGATGTAGTAAGTTTACACAAATAAAACAATGATTTCGGGGTGCATAAGCATATCATAAGCATCCTATCAGTGAACCAAAGATTCAACATTAAAATCTCTGCCAACCACAGAAGGCCAGCGCTGTGAGAGATGCTAATGAAAATCGGAGCAGAGCCGTATCAGGCACTGTGCCAAGTGCTTCAGACGGCATTTCCTGCGAGCCTTACAGTAACTCTATGAGAAGGAAAGTTACTTGATCAGTCCTGTGTTTACCAGTCATGCCCAGAGCAGGCGAGCAATATGACCGGGTACACAGATGGTAAGTGGTATGGTCAAGGTCAAACTAGGGTCTACCTGATGCCAAAGCTTTTCCTCCAACAAGGGTAAAATTTCAGCCATTCTTTCTTCAAATATTTGTCAATCCCACCTTTCTCACTCCTCCCTCAGGAATCCAGCCACACATATGCTTGATGTCCTATGGTTCACTGATGCTATGTCCTTTTTTAAAAAAATTAATTTTCCTCTCTGTGTTACACCTTGCATAGTTCCCATGACTAAACCTTCAAGTTCACTATTTTTTCTTCAGCAGTATCTAATTTGATATTAATCCCATTTGGTATATTTTTAATCTTACACATGCAGTTTTCATCTCCAGAAGTTCAATTTGGGTCTTTTTTATGTCTTCTGTATCTCTACCTAACATTGTTGTTGTTTTGTTTGTTTGTTTGTTTTACTTATGGAGTACAGTTAGAATAACTGTTTTAATGTCCTTATTAGCTAATTCTAATTCTGGGCCTTTTTCAATGGATTGATATTTCTTCCCATTATGGATTATATTTCCTGCTCATTTGCACACTTGTTGATCTTTGATTGGATGCTAATCAGGAGTGGGCATATGACCTAATTCTGGCCAATGAACCACTGGTCTAAGTCAGTCATAGAGATTATATCTGCCTAGCAAGTGACTGGTTTAGGAGTGAGCATGTGACCCAATTCTGGCCAATGAACTGTAAGAAGAAATCTGCAGGGAGAATTTTGGGGAAGATTTCCTCATTCGTAGAGGCCAGTTCCTCCAGAGGTGGCCATTTTTGATGAGACACCAGGAACTTCTGCCTTTATTGAACACTCATAGTGTCCCAGGCCCTGTGCTAAATGCATTAGGTCATGTGACATAACAGCACACCTTTGAAGTCTTTATTATCATGATGCCTTTTACAGATAAGAAAATGGGTTCAGAGTGGTGAATGCCCTTTCCCAAAGTCACATGGGTAGCAAAGGGCAGAGACGGACTAGAAGCCATGTCTCTCTGGCTGCAGAATTAGTGACCTTACACTCCTACTCCATACTGTCTGCTTTGAAA
>PVJN01046584.1:0-16373 GCA_004026805.1 Lasiurus borealis
GCTTTATGGAATAGCTAGTGGTGGTGCACGAAATCTTTGCACAGGGGTGGGGATAATTCTCTCAGCCCAGCCTGCACCCTCTCCAATCAGGGATCCCTTGGGGGATGTCCAACTGTCAGCCTGCCTCTGCCTGCCTGATTGCCCCTAACCCCTCTGCCTGCCTGCCTGCCTGATCACCTCTAACCTCTTTGCCTGCCTGATTGCCCCTAACTGCTTCTGCCTGCCTGATTGCTCCTAACTGCCCTCCCCTGCTGGCCTGATCTTACCCCCCAATTGCCCTTTCCTGCCAGCTTGATCACCCCTAACTGCCTCTGCCTTGGCCTTCACCACCAATGGCTTTGTCCAGAAGGAAGATGGCTGGTCGACCTGGTCTAATTAGCATATTACCCTTTTATTAGTATAGATTTGGGAAATGTAAATACTGATTCGTTATTTGCTTCTATTAAGGAATTATTATTAAATTTTATGACTACATTTTAAAGAATCTATTTTAGATATTGTGTATTAAAATACTTATAGATGAGGTAATATGATGGAAATTTTCTTCAAAACAGAGTTGTGGGAGAAGGTGGAGGTATAGATGAAAGAAGATTGGCTGAGCTGATAATTGTTGAATGAATGAGCAATATAATTCTTGCTTGTGTAAAAGTCACATTGCAAATGGGTATATGAGTGTTCAGAGTTATTCTCTATTTTTGTTTGTGTCTATATTAAAAATTAAAAAACAAAGTACCAAGCCACTAAAAAACTGTGTGGCTCTGGAAGGTTCTGTACCTTCCACAGATAAAAAGATTTCAAGTTCCTATCAAACGAAGTTGAAATTGGAAATAATAGTTTTCCATTTGCCAAAGAAATATGCATATTATGGATATGTATTATATGTATTTAATACTATATACAAATATATAACATATTTAATATGTACAAATATACACATATATGTATAATTGTAATATATATACTGTCAATTATAAATGACTAATTCAGTATATATAGTACTTGGGCCTGGGAGGACTTATTTTTATATTTGCTTTGACTTGCCCCCACAGTTTTCAGAATATCAGCGCTTTAACAATTTCCTGAAAGACCTTCAAGTGAAAGTGGAAATTAAACAACTAAATCATTTCTGGGAAATTGTCATTCAGGGTAAGCTATCATTTCTTTCAAATATTGATGCTCTTTTTTCTAAATATATATACAAATTCTAATATATATAGTGTGATGACTTTTGATGTGTATTTGGGAACAGCTCAGGATTCAATGAACTAAAAACATAATTTAATAAGCTTAAATACAAAGAGGTAAATAATAAGTATACATGTAAGTTCCACATGAAATGGTAGCTTGACCCATTTCAAAGATCACGCCTTTCTGTTAGATGAAGGAAGCTGTGAGGACAGAATTGCTCCCTTCCCCAGACTCTGAGGTACTTTGTGTTCTGCTGGCCCCATGGCACTTTCCTTGGCCTCACCTGCTACTTTTCATTGCCATGTTCTTGGGCTTCTCATAGCAGCAGACCAGCATCTTCATGCACCAAATTTGGCCACTCAGTTCCTCACTTATTTACAGCGACCAATGCAAAGTAAACCAGAAAGAAGGTAATATATTTTTTTAAAGCTTTGTTTTTTTTTCATGCCCTTTGCCCATGTTTTTAAGCAGACTTGATATTTTTTAGAACCCAAGTATTCTATACAAGCCGTTAAAAACAATAATGTTAAAAAGTATGAAACTTTTCACTTGAAATAGGACCCCAGAATTACTTTCAGCCTGGCTTTATGTGCATTTCTGTGGGAAGGAGTTACATACCTATCTATCCAGCTTCTAACGGGCAGCTTTTCATCACACAGGCAACCATTTCCCTGACAGTTCATTTCTCAGCCCTTTAACTTCTACACTGGAGAGCAAAAGCAATTAGAATAGGTGGCAAATGGGGCTTCCTCAAATCACTCTTGTGTCTCTGCTGCCGACCTGGTAGATGAAAGAGATTGGTTTTGGTATTTATTGAATGCCTCCAGCATATTGTTTGCTGAAAAGAAACTTACAGGACATACACAAGATACATATTTTCTGAGAGCTTATATCCTATTGAGAGAATACACATGACTTGTGCCATTTCTAGGTATAAATGGATATTAAATGCATGTGCTTTTCTGAAAGTATTTCACGCATTAGCCATTTGAGGCAGGAGAAAATCTTAGGAAAAAGAGAAAACAAAAGGGTAGATTTTCTCTCCTTGATTTGCTCTCACTGAGCTAAAATTGATGTGCTGTGCTAAATGATAGACATGACCATCATTGTAAGAGATGTTTCCTCCCAACCTTGGCCTTGCTGTCTGCCATTCTATCAATAGCCAGTAACACTCCTGGAAGTCAAAATCTCTGCAGATTCCCATATTGGGTACCAGTTATCACTTATTTACTGAGCTTCTGCTGTGTAGTACATTGAGGGGATTTTAAAGATGAATAAAACCTGCCCTAGAGAAAAGTGTAACGTCCCAATAGGAGAGATGAAATTTATATAGGGTAAGTTATATAGGGTAAGATACGATGAGAGCCATTTCAAGGGCATCAACAAAGTGATCTGAGAATTCTAAAGGAGAGCTTGTTCCTATTTGGATTTAAGCAAGGAAGGCTTCACAAAGCATTTGTGATGTGACTTTTATACACGCAAAACTAGGAGAAAGGGTAATGTAAGATGGAAGGAATAAGCTGAATGAAATGTCTTTATAGTTTTATATTCCTTACAGAGAAGAACACAATCATAGTTTAAAAAATCTCCAGTTCTAAATGGGAGGAGGTATGGAGGAAAGGAAGGTGGGACTGGGGTTGATTCTATACTTAGATTTTACTCTGAATTACTTTTTAGATGGAATTACTCTGATCACCAAAGATGAAGCCTCTGGAAGCTCTGTCACGGCTGAGGAAGCCAAAAAGGTACTGACTACCACCTATCTTTAGTTCATTTATTGCAGTGAATGTTATTTTTTTAATGCCCATACTTATTTGAAGAAGTTACATTTTTTAGGGTAACTGTTTTTAGTGAACCCATTTTTATTCAGTCAACAGGCACATTGCAGCATCCTTGTGGGAGAAATTATTATCTCACTAAGCGTTCTGTAGACTATGGTGATGTTTCAGAACTCTCCTGCGACTCCAGCTTTAGTAGCTCCAGAGCTGCTGACATCCATAGTGCATACCTAGACCCCATTCTGGCCACACATTGGTCTACTGAGGAGCTATTTGTTACGAAAAAAATACTGATGGCCAAACCCCTACCCCAAGATACTTATTATCTGAGATGAGTCCTAGATACAACAGGAATTTGTAATTTGTCATTTTGAATTTGTAATTTTGCAGCAAGGTGGCAAAACATTGGTGTTCTAGCATAAGGCACATCTAGATGTTTTCAGTAAGTAAAAGATCCCGTGTGTGAGACCCAGGAGATTCATATTAACCCAAATAATTAGGCCAAGGTCTCCCTGTTGTGTATAAGTACTGAATCTGATTCAACTATGAGTCAAATACGTGTGGCTGTGCAGGTCAATAAATCCTTCATTCTATCTAGGCTTTTGTTAAATTTTTTTCTTTTTTTTTTAATAAATCTTTATTGTTCAAATTATTACAATTGTTCCTCTTCCCCACCCCCCCCATAGCTCCCATCCACCCAGCTCCCACCCCACCCTCTGCCCTTGTCTCCCCCACATCCCACGCCATTGTCCTCATTTATAGATGTATGATTTTTGTCCAGTCTCTCCCTGCATCCCACTCACCTTTTTCCCCCTGAGAATTATCAGTCCACTCCCTTTCTGTGCCCCTAATTCTATTATATTCCCCAGTTTATTCTGTTTATCAGATTTTCAGTTCACTTGATTTTTAGATTCACTTGTTGATAGATATGTATTTGTTGTTCATAATATTTATCATTGCTATTTTCTTCTTCTTCCTCTTCTTAAGGAATACCTTTCAGCATTTCATATAATACTGGTTTGGCGATGATGAACTCCTTTAACTTTTTCTTATCTGTGAAGTTCTTTATCTGTCCTTCAATTCTAAATGATAGCTTTGCTGGGTACAGTAATCTTGGGTGTAGGTTCTTGCTATTCATCACTTTGAATATCTTTTGCCACTCCCATCTGGCCTGCACAGTTTCTATTGAGAAATCAGCTGACAATCCTATGGGTGCTCCCTTGTAGGTAATTAAATGTTTTTCTCTTGCTGCTTGTAATATTCTCTCTTTGTCTTTTGCTCTTGGTATTTTAATTAGGATGTGTCTTGGTGAGATCCTCTTTGGATTCCTTTTGTTTGGGGTTCTGTGCGCTTTTTGGACTTATAAGTCTATTTCTTTCACCAGGTTGGGGAAGTTTTCAGTCATTATTTCTTCAAATAGGTTTTCAATATCTTGCTCTCTTTCTTCTTCTGGAATAAATCTGATGTTGGTACACTTGAAATTGTCCCAGAGGCTCCTTACACTATCTTCCAATTTTTATTTTATTTTATTTTTGCTTTTCCAGTTGAGTGTTTTCTGCTTCTTTGTATTTTAAAGCTTTGACTTGATTCTTGCCTTCCTCTAGTCTGCTGTTAGGTTTCTGTATAATATTTTTTATTTCAGTCAGTGTATGTTTAATTTCTAGTTGGTCCTTTTTCCTCTCCTCTTGGGTCTTGCTAAATTTATCCATCTTTTCTAGGAAATTCTTGAAAAACCTTATAACCAAGGTTTTGAACTCTGTATCCAGTCATTTGTTTTCCTCCATTTCTTTTGTTTGTGATCGGTTTTGTGTTGGTTTTTTTTTTGTCTCTGCATTTTCTCTGCTTCTGAGTTGACAGTGTAGCTTTGTGTGCTAGGTGTCCTATAGGGCCCAGTAGCTCAGCCTCCCCAGTTACCTGAGGTGGACACTCTTGGTGCACCCCTTTGTGGATTGTGTGTACTTGTTGTAGTTAAGTCTTGATTGTTGTTGGTATCACTGGGGGGAATTGACCTCCAAGCCAATTGGTTGTGAGGATCAGCTGTGTCTATCCAGGAGAATTTCTGTTCTGGACTCAGCCTTAAGATTGCAAGATTGCAACAGCCTCTGTGCTGGGCTTGGATGTGGCGGAGTCTCAAGGCTGAGCAGACAGCCTTGATTTCTCATCAGCCCTGCCCTACACAGCAGCCCTGGGTCTCAATGTCCCTCGGTAATTGCTGCAGCCCTCTCTGTGCGCATGCATGCACACCTCCAGGCCTTTGCCTTTCATGCACGCCTCCAGACTTCTGCCTTTCTAGCTCCCATGCGTTTCCATGCACTCTGAAGACCCGTATGAGTCTGGGTCCTCAAGGTCTCGGCCAAAACAAGTTCAGTGCAGGCAGACCTGGATTTCAGTACAGTTAGGAAGTTCTGTTTTCCTCCCACTAGAGAAAGCCCAAGGCACAATCAGAAGTCAGTCCTCTCTGCGCGCACCTCCAGACCTCTGCCTTTCGCAGCTCCCCTGAGTTTCTGTGCACTCCTCCCTTTTCCTGACAGTCCAGACTCCCCCCGTATGAGTCTTGCCCGGAACTGGGGTTCAGTGCAGTCAGAAGTGGGGTTCAGTGCAGTCAGGAGTTTCCATCTCCCTCCCACTAGAGAAAGCAGCCAGACCCTCTGCCGCCCGTCCTCTCCACATGTCTCTGTACTTCAGCTTTTTGCAGCTCCTCTGAGTCTTCATGAGCCCCTCTCTTTCCTTCTAGTTGTAGAATTTCCACTTAGCCAGCTTTCCTGTGGTTCTGGATGGTGTTCATTCTGTCTTTTAGTTGTAGTTTTAAATTTTTTGTGAGAGGCAGCAATTTAGGTATTCACCTATGCAGCCATCTTGGTTTCTCCCCTTGATAAATTTTTAATGGAATTAAATTGAACAGCTCAAAAGTGTATGATTCATAGCATTGAGCTTCAGTTTCTGTCACTGATTGACCCAGTCCTGTCAGCAGTTGATCCAGTCCTGTCGCGGCCAGTTGTGTCCTAAGCCTCTGCCATCTGCTAAGCACTGTTCTGGATGGTAAGACCACACCCCTGAACTCTGAAACCCAAAGGAGCAGTTACAGGTAGCAGAGGGAGGCAGTAAGACTCAGAAAACACTATACCCCTGGAGAGAGAGCTTGGTCTGGAGTGGCAGACAGAAAATGGCAAGAAACAGCTAAGTTTCAACCAAATAAAAAATGCCTTGAATTTTTATGAGTGATTTGGTAGAAACTCTAATGTTGTTTGAAAAAACAGTTAGTCTAAATATGTAGGAATTTTTTTAAAACACTTTGCCTGGCAAAAGCCTTTTGTTTTCAGGAAATAATATGCTAGAATTTTAAACTCTAAGATGCTGATTATTGTCTCAGGAGGGGTTGTCTGCACCCTCTCTGCCATAATCAGTACTATGAGGCTGCCAGTACTTGAGAGTATGCTATTCAGTGGCTGTGTTTTATTTGGATTTGTTACTTTATACAATGGCTTGCTGATATTTCACCCTCTAACTGGATTGTATCATTCAGGGCTCTCTCTGCACAGTGGCAACCAATAGAATGTGTGTGATAGAAGGGAGATTGATTTATTTTAAGGGATTGGCTCATATGATTGTGGAAGCTGGCAGATCTGAAACTTGTTGGGCAGGCCAACAAGCTGGAAACTCAGACAGGATTTTCATTTATAGTCTTAAGGCAAAATTCCTTTAACTGATTAGATGAAGTCTACCAACATTATTGAGGGAACCTTTACTTAAGTCAGCTGATTGTAAATGTTAATCACATGTACAGCAACATCTAGACGGGCATTTGACACAGCAGCTAGGCACCATGGCCTAGCTAAATTAACACTTAAAATTAAAATTAACCACCATATAGCCTGAAGGCTTGTCAATCAGTGTTTGCTAAACCAATAAAATTAGTCACTATAAATACTTTAATTTTAGTCACTATTGCATTAAAATACCTATTATCTAGATGAGACTTGAATACATATTACAGTTTTTGGAAGAAGAAGGGACACTGATGTAAAAGGGTAGTTTTCCTCCCAGAAGTGACACAGCCCAGCAGATCCAGTATGTTAAAGTTAAAGCTGAGAGACACCTGAAAGGGAATCATATACTTCTTGCAAATAGTCTGAGGTTTGCTCTGTGTTGCCTCCCCATCAGAAATTTTGATGTCTGATAATGTCGCTATAGAGAGGGATTTCAGTTAATGACTATGTCTGGGTTGGTGTCCTGACATGATTCTAATATCAGCAGAACTGATTTCAGTTGGTTGTAATTCAGAACACCACATCCTTGACTAGAGAGAAAACATAGTGTACAGTAGAGTCAAGCCCAGTCAGTATTCAGACTCCCCTGTGCACACACTGGCTTGTTTGTAAGATGATGATTCTGTACCTGCTTCAGTATCATATGAACCTTTGTTTTTCAGGGTGAAGATTTAATCTTTTGTATTAGAAATGTTTTTAAATGGCACCTGTTTGTTTTTGGAGAGAAGTGTAGAAGTGAGAGTACATATATAGACAGTAATGAGAGAGATTCTTGCTCATGGCAGCTGGTTCCTTGTGGGTTGTTGTTTTTTTAATTCTCACCCAAAAATAAGTTTTTGTTGATTTTAGAGAGAGGAAGAGAGAGAGAAACATTGATGTGAGAGATAATCATTGATCAGTTGCCTCCTGTATGCATCTCAACTGGGAATCAAACCACAACCTAGGTTTGTGCCCTGTTTGGAAATCAAACCAGCTACCTTTTGGTACACAGGTGCATTATTAGTTTCTAGTTCTATGGAGGGATAGGACTAGAAATTTCGGGCAGGGTTTCCTTTCGGTTTTAATGGGAGAGACATGCGTCAGTTATGTCTCTTAGCCAGGTTAGGGAAGTGTGGTCACTTTTCACTGTGTACTAAAATAATCATTTATGTACAAGTGTTTTAAGTTTGGTCCCTGTTCAAATAATCAATTAAGGAAACTTGAGTATAATTAGTGAGGTTAAAGAGTAATCTTCACAGTGCATTTATTTTTTTAAATAAATCTTTATTGTTCATACAATATTTATTGTTACATTCGTTTCCTTCCCCCACCCCATACCTTCCCTCTACCCAGTTCCCATCCCACCCTCTGCTCTTACTCATCCTCCCCCTCCCACTGTCCTCATCCATAGGTGTACAATTTTTGTCCAGTCTCTTCCCACACCTCCCACACCACTTTCACCTCAAGAATTGTCAGTCTACTCCCTTTGTATGCCCCTGATTCTATTATATTCACCAAGTAATTCTGTTCATCAGATTTTTTATACACTTGGTTTTTAGATTCACTTGTTGATAGATGTGTATTTGTTGTTCATAATATTTATCATTGCCATTTTCTTCTTCCTCTTCTTAAAGAATAACTTTCAGCATTTCATATAATACTAATTTGGTATTGATGACTCCTTTAGCTTTTTCTTATCTGTGAAGCTCTTTTTCTGCCCTTCAATTCTAAATGATAGCTTTGCTGGGTTAGAGTAATTTTGCTTTAGGTTCTTGCTATTCATCACTTTGAATATTTCTTGCCACTCCTGTCTGGCCTGCATAGTTTCTGTTGAGAAATCAGCTGACAGTCATATGGGTACTCCCTTGTAGGTAACTGTTTTCCTCTTGCTGCTTTTAATATTCTCTCTTTGTCTTTTGCTCTTGGCATTTTAATTATGATGTATCTTGTTGTGGACCTCTTTGGATTGGGGTTCTGTGCACTTCCTGGACTTATAAGTCTATTTCTTTCAACAGGTAAGGAAAGTTTTTGGTCATTATTTCTTCAAATAGGTTTTTAGTGTCTTGCTCTTTCTCTTCTTCTGGCACCTCCATAATTCAGATGTTGGTACACTTGAAGTTGTCCCAGAGGCTCCTTACCCTATCATTATATTTTTGGATTCTTTTTTCATTTTTCTTTTCCACTTGGGTGTTTTTTACTTCTTTGTATTCCAAATCTTTGACTTGATTCTTATGATCCTCTAGTCTACTGTTGGATCTCTGTATATTATTCTTTTATTTCAGTCAGTGTATGCTTCATTTCTAGTTGGTGCTTTTTCATATCCTTGAGGGTCTCATTGAATTTATCAGACTTTTCTAGAAAATTCTTGAAAAACCTTATAACTATGGTTTTGAACTCTATATCCTATAGTTTGCTCTCCTCCATTTCTTTCATTTGTGACATGTTTCTTTGTCTTCGCATTTTGACTGCTTCCCTGTGTTGAAAGAGTGGCTTTGTGTGCTAGGTGTCCTATAGGGCCCAGTGTCTCAGCCTCCCCAATTACCTGAGGTGGACGCTCTTGGTACACCCCTTTGTGGGCTGTGTGTACAGCCATGTAGTTAAGTCTTGATTGTTCTTGGTATCTCTGGGAGGAATTGACCTCCAGACCAATTGGCTGGGAGGATCAGCTATGTCTACGAGGGGAGAACTTCTGTGCTGGAGACACCCTTATGAGGCAAGTCTTGCTTCAGGGGGCTATGGTACTCACTGACTCTGCCCCCTGAATGTGTCCCTGATGGATGTGAGGAGTTGTAATCTGAATGGTTCCACTCTGACCGCTGGGTACACTGGCTCTTGGATTTCCAAGGAAGTGCTAATTTAGCCTTTGCCTGAGACCACCCAGCAGAAGCTACAGAGATCTGCAGATGCCTCCTCTTTGCTTGGGTTTTGGAGGTGCCCGAATGAGGCCCAGCTGTGAAGCAGTGCAGGCTGCTATGGGGCCTTGGACCTTCTTTTGGATGTTCTGGGTCTCTGACTCAGGTGAAGTTTTAGTTAATTTTAGATTTCAAAGGACCAGGCCATTCATATGCAAAAGGCTCTATGCACACATGATTGGTGCAGGGTCTCAGGGCAGAACAAACAGCAATGGCTTCCCGTCAGTCCTGCCCTGAGATGCCCCAGGTCTCAGTGTCCCTCAATAATTGGTGTAAGCATCTATGAGAGAAAGCTTCCCTTGAGTTCTGCTGCTGCCATACACTCCAGTTTCTCCCCGTATGAGTCTGGGTCCCCAGACTCTTGCCTGGAACTGGAGTTCAGAGCAGTTAGGAGCTTGTGTCTCCCTGTGGATTGAAAAAGACAGCCACATCCTCAGTTACCAGCCCCCTCTGCATGCGCATGTCTCCGTATCTCTCCCTTTACTTCCGCAGCTCCTCTGAGTCTCAGTGTGCTTTTATCTTTCCTTCTAGTTGTAGAGTTTCCACTCAGCCACTTCCTGTGGTTCTGGATGATGTCCGTTTTGTCTTTTAGTTGTAGTTTTGAAGTAGTTGTGTGAGGCAGCAATTTCAGGTGTTTACCTATCCCGCCATCTTGGTTTCTCCCTTCACAGTGCATTTAAATTCAAAATATAAGTTATTTAAAATGGGCTAGCTGTCAGATTCTTGCTATTGGTGAATTGAAAGGAAATAATTATCCAGGAATGTCCATTTTAAATGAATATGAAATTCCAACTTTACATTTGAATATCTTTTAAAATATATATACAGTGGTACCTCGAGATACGAGTGCCCTAACATACGAGATTTTTGAGATACGAGCCGTCAAGCGTGCGATTTTTGCTTTGAAATACGAGCAACAGTTGACATATGAGTAATCTCACAGATCGGCCGGCTGCTCACGACCCACCAGTTTACCGCGACTCGAGGGTCTCATAGTTTCCCACGCCTCAAGGTTACAGAACGAATTAAACTCATATCTCAAGGTACCACTGTGTGTGTGTGTGTGTGTGTGTGTGTGTGTGTGTGTGTGTGTGTGTGTGTATTGATTTTAGAGAGGGAGATAGAGATAGTAATATCAATGATGAGAGAGAATCATTGATCAACTACCTCCTGCACACCCCCCACTAGGGATCAAGCCTGCAACCCAGGCATACGCTCTTGACCAGGATCAAACCAGTGACCCTTCAGTCTGCAGGCCGACGCTCTATCCACTGAGGCAAGCCAGCTAGGGCTACACTTGCACATCTTAAACAGAGCCATTTCCCCCACTGTATTCTAGAAGTGTGTGGATGTTTGGATTCTTTGAAAGATGTAGGTAAGTCAGCCATGCTGCAGAAATAGAACTTTCTTCCATGACTTTCTATTATATCTAAAGTTAGATATAAGTAGTCATTTTCTTTTAGGTGTGACCTATACTCTCACTGCATTTTGAAGCCTCAACAAAAAATATTACCACTTTTACATTCATTTTTATTGTTATTATAACCTGTCAATTCTTTCAGTTCACTTTTTTCTCTTTGTGTGGTTATTCTTAGACATGCCATTGACATTTGATGTTTGGTAAAGTCTTAGCCAGCTTTGTTGCCTTTCATCCATCAGTTTATCCCCTGGGTGTGGTGGTGAGTAGGGATGGCTGTTGATCCTGCCAGCTTCCAGGAGCATCTTGGAAGTCCAGGCCACAGTCAGTAAAGGTCAGTGCCTTGTGAAAGGTCAGGATAGGCTGGTTCCCACTTGAAGTTTATCTTCTTTATCTTTTTTAGGTTTCTTCTTGCTAACTGTGTTAAGGTGAGAACATGCTTCTCAACCAGGAGACATTTGGCAGTCTATACACGTTTTTGGTGGTTACAACAGAGGTTCTTTGAGAAATGTAGATAATGTGTTACTGGCTCCCAGTGGGTCAAGTTTTGAAACATCCTACAGTGCACAGGACAGCTCCACAACAAGGAATTATCTGGCCCCAAATGTTGATAATCACATTGTCCAGAAGCCCTAGATTAGAAGAATCTAAACAAGCCAGGTTTTTAAGGCAGTGGTCAGTAAACTCATTAGTCAACAGAGCAGCAAACTGTGACCACTGAACTGAGGCAAAGAACATTGGCTTATATTGCATAAAATGTTATTTAGCTGGAAAGAATCCTAATGATATCTTAGCTGAGTTTTATTTTTTAAACTGAATGCTTATAAGGGAGCTTGATATGTGGAACAGGTAAAGATGGTGCTCCTCAGTTGATAGGAGTGGCAAATCTAGAGCACCTGTGCCCAGGGGTCAGAACCTGAGAAATACTTACCTTGTGCCAACTCTGTATTTTATGGATGAAGAAACTCAGGGCCTTGAAAAGTAAAGTGGTCTGAGATCTCATGGAAAGTCATTGCCCAGGAAACCAGTTGTAGGACCACCCCAGTCCTCCATTCTTTTTACCCCATATTAAAAACAGTGGGAATTCCCTAACCGGTTTGGCTCAGTGGATAGAGCGTCAGCCTGTGGACTCAAAGGGTCCCAGGTTCAATTCCGGTCAAGGCCATATACCTTGGTTGTGGGCACATACCCAGTAGGGAGTGTACAGGAGGAAGCTGATCAATATTTCTATCTCATCTATGTTTCTAACTCTCTATCCCTCTCCCTTCCTCTCTGTAAAAAAAATCAATAAAATATATTTAAAAAACAACAGCAATGGGGAAGATAATAATAAATGTAATTATTTGGTACAAGTCCTATGGTGGGGAGGAGAATAGCTTTTTAGCACTTGCTTTCTTACAGCTGCCTAATTTAGCTTTCTTTACTGTTGTTGACATTTATTGCTTTTATGCATCTGGATTATGGTTATATAATCACCTGCTGATTGTTGGAATCAGCCCTATGGAAACCATGTGCCTTTGATTTGGAGATTGGTGAGAGTCTGAGCAGAGACTGACTGTTAGTTTCTAGTTCTGTGGAGGGATAGAACTGGAAATTTCTGTACAAAGGTTATTGATTCCATTTCTCTGCTTGGGGCCAGGATTGTATTTCTGTCTTGACAAGTAACAGTTTATCCATCTCCTAAAGATCTCCGAGTAAGGACACTCTGGGAGACCCAAGTGAGTGACGGTAGTCTAGGAAGAAGGAATGTGTCACCCATGTGTCTTTTCTATTTTCTACCTTTTCAGCATCTTGCAGAGGGAAAGAGCACATCAAAAGATGAGAGCTGATGCCTACCCATTTTGCTGCCTTCAGAGAATATGTTGCTTTTATTGAGAAAGCAGGCCCATCCTTGAATTCTCTGCTCTATCTCTCACCTCCTTGTCACTGTGCAGCCTGGAAATCACTGGCAGTTTAAACCTCTGATGAGGAGTGATACATGTAAGAGATCAGCTTTGCCTGAGGCTTTGGGAAGGATAATGGACGGCAGCCCAGCTTTTAGCTATAATTTGCTTACACAAAAATGTCGAGCAGCTCTATCAGGACACTCAGTTGCAGATGCTCAGCACTGGATGGAGATGAAAGTTTGTTTGCTGCTGTTCCTCTCTTCCTAGGAATTTGGCCTAGTCTCAGAGATGTGCCATTGTGTTTAATTATAAGATCTCCATCCTACTGTGCAGATAGTCCTGTCTCAATTTATCCTCTAATTGCAGCGTGAAAGGGACTTTGCAGGTGGGTAGAAGACGGTAATATGGATTTTTTAGGGCTATGTGCCAAAAACATGAGGGATTTTCTAGTTTCCTCAGTAAGCACCCACCATGCATCAGGTTACTAAGGGATATTGGAAGATGCAGTGGCCGGTGGAGCCTTTGGCCTGCAGTTTGTCTGTATTTGGAAGATGCTGGGCATTTGTGGCTTCACAGAGGTTTAGAGCAAGACACAGCTCTACCTTTTATTTTCTTCACCCAGCCAGATATCTTATCCTTTAGCCATTAAATTACTGACAGGGAAAATGAGAAAAGAAACAAAATAAAAATATTTTAATAGTTATAATAATTAGAATCATAAATAAAGATTAATTTGGGAATCTACAATCGAGCAAAGTATATAATCTTTAGACATAAACCATATGCAAATACACATGTAGATTGCTTATTTATCTGAATTTGACCCTCAGATATCTTCATTAATAATTAACCAGAATAAATAAATAGGATTAATGGTATGGAAGCTGCATTACAGTTCTGTTCCAGACTATACCCTACTGCTAGCATTTTCTCTCTCTCTCTCCCATTGACTGTGGCACTGAACACAGTCCAATTTAGGGTCAACAGAGGGCAATGGAAAGATCCATAAATGTCTTTAGAAAAATGCAAATCCCTTAATCTCTCAGTCTGACTTGAAGATAATGAATAGTGGGGTTGCTTTGACTGTGGGTGACAAGTTCAGGGGAGGTTGCATGAAAAACAAGCTGCCACGGCACTGTCCAGGGTGCTGACAAGGGCACCGCCCCATCTGCACTGTGCCCACTTGGTTAACTATGTGGGAGTTTTTGCTCGTGGGGAATGGAAGGCATCAGTGCAGCACTTGGCTTTCTAAGACTTGCTGTGCACAGCCTCATTTTTAAAGGGTGACTTGTTGAAGAGACGTATTTTGAGTCTATAAATTTTAGGTTTCAGGGGCCTCGATTGTATGCATTGCACCATAAAAATAACAGGAATGTACACATAGGAAAAGCAATTCTTGCATTTTTTCATTTGAGGAAGTGAGGAAAGTACAACTATACTGCTCCCTCTTGGGTGAAGACAGCTGCAGAAGAGCAAGAGTGGGCGGGCAGGTTTGCTCACCACACGTGTGCTCTCTGTACACTGACCCGAGAAATGCTGATGGGATGCGTGTTCACCCCTCACCTCCCCTTTTAAAAGCACTCGCTCCTGCAGGCTCCTCTCTGCTGCCATTTTAGGTACTTAACGCTGCCAGAAGATCACTTCTTATGTTAGGATAGATAAGTGGTTGATAAGACCTAGCTCTTAGATGCGGTTACCACGTACCTTGAAGAAAAAGAGCCCCACTGCTTTCTCTTGGAGGGAGAGGATGAGAACAGGGGTGTGCAGATCATTTTCAAGGGCTCTCATTACCCTTTTAAAGTCTGCGTTTTATTACCAGATCTTTGCAGACTTCTGTTCAGGCCCTACTTTGCTGTGGCTCTGCCTTTCAGAAGCTTCAGATCTGGAGCGCCGCTGCTAAGCAGACAGATACACAAGAAGTTTTCTTTTCCACTTATTTTCAAACAGTTTCTAACACAAATGTGTTTCCAGAAAATGAATTGAATAACCTCCAAGCTCACCCATTTATTTGTTTTATATCATTGACAAGAAATTCTTCCTTTTACCTCTTTTGTCCCCAGAGGAGAGGAGTTGGAGAATAGCGGATTATAATCTTTAATTCTGACCCTTTATTTTTATGATCCCTTCAAAGGAGACCAAGGCATATTGGGTTTAGGGAGTTTGGTTCTTTTCTTAACCCTAATGACCCCGCACATCTCCTCTGGGAGCACAAGTGGGAACATCAGGCATCTTCCCTGCCTGATGTGGGACTCCACAGGGCCACTGTCTCCCACTTCACAGGCACTTTCTTTCTTTCTTTCTTTCTTCCTTTCTTTATTTTTATTGATTGATTTTTTTATTAATTTTTTACACATATCTCCCCATTGCTCCCCCCAGGCATACCCCAACCCCCCAGTGTCTATGTTCATTGGTTATGCTTATATGGATGCATACAAGTCCTTTGATTGATCTCTTATCTACCTTACATAACTTTAATTTTTCTGCTGTAATTTCACAGTCTGTTTGAGGCTTTACTGCCTCTGTATCTATCCTTTTGTACATCAGTTTATAATGTTCTTTATTACCCACCAATGAGTGAGATCATGTGATGCTTCTCCTTCACAGGCACTTTCTTAGTGACTAGTTAGTGTGGACAGTTCAACCTCAGAATTAGCCTTTCACCCAGAGACAAATAAAGGAGCAAATAGCAAGATGTCGCTTCTTGGGAGCCATCAGTAGCAGGTCTCAGGTTTGCCTTGGCCCTGCTAGCGGTTTGTATCTTCATATCAAGAGGAGGAATGTCATTTTGGTATCATGACTGCCTTTTTATTCACAGTTTCTTGCTCCCAAAGAAAATCCAAATGAAGAGAAAGCAGCCCTCTTGGAAGAAGGTGGTGACGTGGATGATTTAGTAAGTACTTTCACACAAGCAGGGGCTCATCTTGGAAGTCATCTAACCTGTGAGTGTAGCACAGAGGCTGCTGGGCACAGCCTCGTTTCTTACTTGTGCTTTCATTCCTCACATTCGGGAAGCTTCCACACTGTCATCAGAGATTTAATCAGGTGATTTCATAGTGGGAGTCCCTGTGCCCCCAGGGGTTTCAGTCACATAGTTCATCCACTTTCATCCTCCTCTTTGAAGGACTAAGAGAGCTGGGGAGGCTATTCCTGTGGTAGCGAAATGACCCAGTTCCTGAAATTTCTCTCAGCCCTTTAAGTAAGTGATACAGCGTGCGATTTGTGTGGGCTGACAAATAAAACCAGCCTTTAAGAAATCACAAACACCAATCAAAAAAGACTTATGTACCCCTATGTTCATAGCAGCACAATTTACAATAGCTACAATTTGGAAACAGCCTAGGTGCCCGTCAGCAGATGAGTGGATCAGAAAACTGTGGTACATCTACACAATGGAATTCTATACTGCCATTAAAAAGAAGGAATTCTCACCATTTGCAGCAACCTGG
>PVJN01046585.1:0-16373 GCA_004026805.1 Lasiurus borealis
CTAATGGGTTGAGCATCTTTTCACATCTATGGGCCATTCAGGTTTTCTTTTTTGGTGAAGTGCCTCTGTGGTGAAAAGTGTCTTTGACACATTTTCCTTTTGGTTTATCTCTTTTCCTTTTTTCTAATTGATTTGTGGGGGTCCTGGAACTTAAATCTTCCTTTCCATTGGAGGTATTGCAGAATCTGCTCCCCCCCCCCCCCACACGTTTGTGGTTTATCTTCTTACTTTAAAAAATGCATCTTTTCATGACATGTCTTAATGTACGTGGCTTTATTATTCTCATCCTTATCGTTTGTGCTTTTGTTATGCTTAACAAATCACTCTATACTCTGAAATCATTGATATACTTAGCTCTATTTTTCTCTCTAAGTTTGTAATTTAGTATTTTATGTTTAGGTCTTCATTTGGAGTTGATTTTTGTGGATGGTGTGAAGCAGGGTCCAGTTTGTTTTCCATATGGAGAACCAGTTGTTTCCGCACTCATTCTGTTAATTCACTCTCCTCCCACGCGTGCAGCCCCACATCTCTCATAGACTAGCTGTCCATTTGTGTGTGGGTCTGTTTCTGGCCTCTCTGTGCCATCCCACTGGTTTACATTATATCTTTTTAAAGATTTTATTTTCTAGTTGCTCCTGATATATAAAATGTAATTTGTTTTTATATTAATTTTTTAATCTAAAATGCTAAATTTTTACTAATATTAATAACTTATGTCCTGGTGGGTAGCTCAGTTGGTTAGAGCATCATCCTGATACACCAGGGTTGTGGGTTCAATCCTCTGGTTAGAGCACATACAAGAAGCAACCAGTGAATGCATAAGTGGAACAACAAATCCATGTTTCCCTCCCTCCTTCCCTCCCTCCCTCCCTCCCTCCTTCCCTCTCTAAAAATTAGTAAATAAAATTAAAAATAGTTGATCGATTCTTTTGGATTTTCTGTGTCAACAATAGTTATGTTTTTTTTAATACAATATTATTTGTGAGTGGCATTTTTTTTTCTCTTTCTTGATCTTAGAATACTTTTAACTTCATTTACCATTCCTCAGACTTAGTCTCTGTGATCTTGTATTTCTTGCCTTTTTGTTTGATCTACAGGCATCATTGTAAATTTTGTATCATCTAGTCTAGTTTGTTTACATTTACTACATGCGTGTCCCGCTTTCTTTCCTCTTCCTTCCTGTGTCCTAGATTTTTCATCTGGAATCACTTTTCTGTTGCCTGAAGTCTATCCTTTAGAGCCTAAGACCATCGGAAAACACAGATATTTACATTATGATTCATAACTAGCAAAATGAGTTATGAAGTAGCAATGAAAATAATTTTATGGTTGGAGTCACCACAACATGAGGAACTGTATTGTATTAAAGAGTCTTGGCATTAGTAAGGTTGAGAACCACTGCTTTAGACTCTCCCACACTGGACATTTGCTTGCAACAGATTTTCTTGGTTTTGGTTTGAAAAAATTGAACTTTGTTGCTCCTTCAAATTTTAATTTCTCAGGATATAGAATTCTAGACTGACAGTTGTGTTCTCTCAGCAATTAAAAATATCTTTCTGTCTTTTGGCTTCTGTTGTTGAGAAGTCAGCTGTCTAACTCTTCTTATTTTTTTCTCTGGTTGCTTTTAATCTCTCACTGGTTTATGTGATGTCCTTCAATTTCATTATCCTAGGTCCAGATGTGAATATCTTCGCATTTATCCTGTTTGTGGTTTGTTGGGCTTCTTGGCTTTGACTTTGGTCTCCTCGTGACCTAAAGAACACAGATATTGAGCGCCAGGCTACCTCCAGTTTGAATTTTAGCTCTGATTTTGAGCTTGTACTTGGCCTTCTTGTGTTTCATTTGGGGATAATGATACCTGCCTCTGGATTCTTGTGAAGATCAAAAATATATCTTAGGCCAGCAAAAGCTTAATCTTCACTTAACCACCTCCACTTAGATCTTGTCCTTAGTATTTCTTTACCAGTTTGTTGATGATTTTCAGGATGCGATTTATATTTAGTCCAGCAGTTTTAGTAGTTTTAATGGCACAGTGTGGGTCACTAGTTTGTCATTATTACTAGGACCTGCTGCTCTAAGAGACCTTCTTTCTATGTTTAGAACATGTGCTCTCTTGCTGGTCTGCATGTGCTTCCTCTCTCTTACATGTAAATGATCTGTATGTAATTTATTTCACAAAGCCTCATTAGTGACAGCCTCAGCCAGTTCAGTTTCGTTTTCACTATCAGCAGAGTGTGGCTGAAAAGAAAACAAGTCAAGGAAGGGTTTTGTTCAGAAAGGTTTTTGATCGGGTCAGTAAACATTCAGCGTAGCCTCTTCCATCTTCTGCGTGTACCTGTGCTTGGCAGGAGCTGATATCTGGAATGAGGCACCGGATTACTCCAGTGTGGTTGCTTTCTGTCCTCCACTCAGTAGCCATGACAATAACTTCTGTTTTGGAAGGATGGCTTGCTCAGGTCATTGGCAAGGGTGTTTCTCTTTCATTCCGTTCCTGATTTAAATCCCCTTTAGTCAGGGGTGGGTTTAGAAAAGGGGTTTAAGGAGCTTTTGTAGCTAATGCAGCGATGGACCCTGATGTGAGAGGTCCTGAGGGGATCGGTGGTTCTCGGAGTAGCCAGCCTCACCGAAGTTGAATGTGGAGATGTGTGTGTTTCCTGACAGTGTCACGCAGCTCGTTCCATCTTCTTTGCCGTTCTCCTTTGTCCAGTTGGAGGCGGAGGCTCCCCGGCTGGCCGAATACCAAGCATACATCGATTTTGAGATGAAAATCGGCGATCCTGCTCGCATTCAGCTGATCTTTGAGCGTGCCCTGGTTGAGAACTGCCTGGTGCCAGACTTATGGATCCGTTACAGTCAGTACCTAGTAAGATAACTATTCCGATTTCATTTTACTTTTACCCATTTGGGATCTATCTATAGAAAACCAGTAAGAGTGCTCGGAGTTAGTTGTATGCAGCTCATCTCTGCTGCTCCTCATTTTTCCTTCATCCTCCTTTGTCAGCTCACTTAGGAAATACTCCTAGTGTTTTAGGATTACATAGTCTCACTATTGAAGACTTTATAACACATTAAATTTAAAAAATTTTTTTAATCTTTTATTATGGAAAAATGCAATCACATAAATGTAGACAGATTAGTAAAATGCAACCTTATGTACCCATCACCAGCTTCAACAATGACCTAATGGCATTAATGTAGTTTCATCTGTATGCTTACCTACTCTTCCCATTTTGTGTTATTTTATATTAAATCCAGAAATCATATTTCACTATGTATGTATAACAGATTTGAATCAGGATCCATACATTATGGTTGGACATTTAATCTGTAGATTGCCCTCTCCACCTCTCTTCTCTTTCACTCCCTTTGTGATTTCTTTGTTGAAGAAATCAGTCACAAGGAACATTTCTAAGGATATTTCTTTCGTCATTTGGTGGTTCTAGAAATGTCTCGTGGATCAACTTTTAACGGTAAATTGTTTTATCTCCTAACCCTGGAATTCTTTGTCATAGGACCGGCAGCTGAAAGTCAAGGACTTGGTGTTATCTGTACATAGTCGTGCTGTTAGAAACTGCCCCTGGACAGTTGCCCTGTGGACTCGCTACCTCCTGGCCATGGAAAGACATGGAGTTGACCATCAAGCGATTTCTGGTGCGAATGTTTCTGTTGAAAGCCTTCAAAGCTTTTTGTCCCAAGCCAGAGCCAGAGTGCTGAGGAGGTCATTGAGTCAGCATTCCCCAGGGGGTTCCTTTGGGAGAGTAAGAGGGACAAAAAGGGCTCATAAGCAGGAGGTAAACTGGTTGTATTTTTTACTGCTGAGAACCTCCTAACCTGCTGTTTACTGTGATCTTCCTGGAGTGTTTTCTCCAAACGCATTACTGCCTTTTCTAGAACACAGTGTGTGCCTTGCTGCATAGCTCTGCTTTGGGACATTTCTTTGTAGCACATTGTATCTTATGATGTTGAATCATATAGTATTTTATAGTCAGTAAAGGTTTTTATAATCTTGATAGCTGTATATTAGCTTCTTTTAAGTTGACCACAAACCCTCTCTTTTTCTTCACCTCCAGTGACCTTCGAGAAAGCTTTGAGTGCTGGCTTCATTCAGGCCACTGACTATGTGGAGATTTGGCAAGCATACCTTGATTACCTGAGGAGAAGGGTTGATTTCAAACAAGGTATTTAAGTTTATATCAGAACTGTTTTTTCTTAATATCTCTTTTGGTGAGATGTTCTAGGTGCCCAAACACATTGTGATTGGGCAAATGTTATAGACCAGCTATTGGTACACCTCCCTCCCACAAAGTTTTAGTGGATTAAGTCTTTAACACGTCATGCTGTGGATTGTAAAGGGAGGGAGGAATGGTCCTTAGGTTTTATGCTGGCTCCTGCTAGCTTCTTCTATCTCATTTTGCATTTTTCTCTTCTCTTCCTTCTATGTCTGAACTAGTTCTCTAACTAAGACTGCTGTGTTTCTATTAAATCTTTAAACCTCTGCAGGACTCCATTTTCTTTTTCCTTTTCCCTCAAAAAGAATAGCAGCCAGAACCCCGTCTAACTTGTTCTTGCACATGACCTTCAGCCATTCTCCTGGCTGGGGGAGCCCGCACACAGCACCCTGTCCTAGTACTCACTGTTGTCACTGTACTGCCCGTGCTGTGCTCTGCTCCGTGTCTCTTACCCACTGTGTGATGAGAGCGGGGCTGGCAATTTCACTTCTACGTCCCCAGCATGATGGCAGGTGCATAAACAGGCCTTTGGGATTGTCACTGTGCGGCATGTGGTTTCATTAAGCCAGACCTCCTTTGCTTCCAGACTCCAGTAAAGAGCTGGAAGAGCTGCGGGCCGCCTTCACTCGTGCGTTGGAGTATCTGAAACAGGAGGTGGAAGAACGTAAGTTGGCTCCAACCTCCTCGCTTTGTCCAGTTGTATTTCTTGCTCTGGGTTGAGTTGCCTTTTCAGGCAAAGGCTCTTGGTCTCTAAGTTGCTTCCTAATTTTGATTCTGTTTTTAAAGGTTTCAATGAGAGTGGGGATCCAAGCTGCATGATCATGCAGAACTGGGCCAGGATCGAGGTAAATGTTTTGTGACAAATCGTCGGTTTCATCTACCTTTGAAAGGCCTTTGTCTTCTAGTGTGGCTGAACTTGAGTCAGAATCCTAGCTGATAGTCTAGGCCAGTGGTCGGCAAACCGCGGCTCGTGAGCCACATGCAACCGACACCCCCACTTGTTCTATGCCACTTCTTCAAAATACTCACCCAGGCCGAAAACCGATGTCTGCGCACGGGCCACGAAGTTTCAGTCGCACTGTAGGTGTGCGCTCTCACGTGGTATTTTGTGGAAGACCCACACACAATGGGCCAAAGAGCCGAATGTGGCTCGTGAGCCGCGTTTTGCTGTCCACTGGTTTAGGCTCTGTAGAGAACTGTGCTATTTACCTAGCTTCGTGCACATTTGTTTGTATCTCAGTGAAAATACTAGCTCCCAGGAAGGTGTGCAGCAAAGTCTGAACGCCAGGCGTTCACTCACGTACTTCTCTCCCTTGCCCAGTGTCTCATTCATGAGAGTTATCAAGTGGGTACTATTTGCCCAGGCACTGGACTGGGTGCTGGGGAAATGAGGTAGACACGGTTCCCTGCTCTGGTAAGATTTAATCTAGTGTGGGAGACAGGCTATTTGACAGATAATCACAGGATATCTTGAGTGTTATTCCTGGACCAAGGACCCCAAGGGGAGTAGGACATGGGACCTGTCCTTGATCATCAGCTCAGAGAACTATAAAATTCCAGGATTTTATTCTCTGAGGATTCAGGCCAAAGAAACACTTACAGGGTAGGTTCTGGGTGGGTGTTTGTGCTGTCATTTTCAGGCTGAGACACCTGCGGTTTAGAGAGGTTAAGCAACTTGCCCAAGTCACTTAGTACGTGGGGGAGCTGGCATTTGCTTCTAGATCGGACTTGCTCTACACCACCTCTCAGATTAACCCCTTATAGTTAGTTTGATAAAAATAAAAAACAAGCGACTAGTCGGTACTGTTGTGCCCACAGGCTCCCATTCTTTATTCTCAACAAGAGGCCTGTCGCTGAAGAGAGGCTGGGTGATTGGCCTGGGCCTGCTACCACGGAGGGCGGCCTCGGGAACCCAGGGACCTATGTGTGTGATAGCCAGGCATGGCCTTTAGGGTGTCTGTGTGAAGCCTGTCTTGGAAGGGGCTGGTGTCCTAAGGTTCAGGCTCTTTCCTAACGGCCTTGCGCTGCATCTTAGGCTCGACTGTGTAACAACATGCAGAAAGCCCGGGAGCTCTGGGACAGCATCATGACCAGAGGCAACGCCAAGTTCGCCAACATGTGGCTGGAGTACTACAACCTGGAAAGGTAATGAGCTGGGGGTGGCGGCGCATTGTCAGGAGTAACTTATATTCAGTCCGGCTGACACCGGCTGACCTCAGCTGGCTTGGGCTTGCTCTTTTTTTTGCAGAGCATTTTTTTTTTAAATTTTATACACACACACACACACACACACACATATTTTTTTACAGAGAGGAAGGGAGAGGGATAGTTAGAAACATCTATGAGAGACATCAATCAGCTGCCTCCTGCATGCCCCCTACTAGGGATGTGCCCGCAACCAAAATACATGCCTGACCAGAATCGAACCCAGGACCCTTCAGTCTGTAGGCCGACACTCCATCCACTGAGCCAAACCAGTTTTGTCTGGGCTTGCTCTTTATAGTGGGCCATGCCTTCATGTCTCTCTCAATAGTGGGCCAGGCTAGTGTCTAGGCTGTTACAGTTAGGTGTTTCTTTTAAATTTGGTGGATTTTTGGTTGGTGGTTTTGGTTTTTGGAAATGAGTATTTTTGATTTTTGGGGGGAGCTGTTTATTTTTATTTGCTTTGTATAAAAAGTATAAAATAACAAAAAACACTACTGAAGATTGTTGAATTTTCCTTCAGGTCAGAGGTCCTCAAACTTTGGTTTTAGAACCGTTGGCACTCAAAGTTTGAGGAGCCTCCCTCTCCCAAGCTTTTGCTTGTGTGTGTTATCTAGGATTCTAATATTTACCGTATTAGAAGGTGAACATGGTGGTCCATGAAAAGACTAGATTAGATTGCACTCCGGACACCAACAGTGTTTTCTCTGCCGCAACATTGTACTTTGGTGCTGGAGCCAGAGCTGCCGGTCCTGTGGCTCTGCCTGTGAGAAGCTGCTCCTCCCTCGTGTGCCTTCTGCTTCTGTCCCGGTGGCAGCCTGTGTGCTTTCTGCCCTAGGGCACACGGCGACACCCAGCACTGCAGGAAGGCTCTGCACCGGGCCGTCCAGTGCACCAGTGACTACCCGGAGCACGTCTGTGAAGTGCTGCTCACCATGGAGAGGACAGAAGGTGGGACCCTCGGCTCTGCTTCTGGCTTGGAGTCTGTAAGGACAGATGTACGGCTACTCCTTGAGTGGTGCTCCCCGTGAGATCGAACCTCTGAGATCTCCAGATCCCAGGAGGACCCTGCGTTGTATAGTTCCAGCATTGGGTTTTCAGAATTCTTTGTAGAGGGCCCATCCTGTGCATCATGTCTTTAGCAGCATGCCTGGCCTCTGCCCACTAGGTCTCAGTAGCATACCTCCCTGTCCCCAGTCGTGACAATAAAAATGACTCCAGATCCCTGCGGTCAGGATCACTCCAGTTGAGATCCTCTGCTCCAGCATGTCGTGCATGCCAAAGGAGCACAGGGGCAAACGAGTCATGTGTGCATCACCTGCGAAGTTTAGAGCCTCAACATTAAGTTTCCAGTAGGGAAATGGAGAATTTATCCCTGGGCAGGGGTCTGGATTTTGGGTGGGAATCCCTCAGAACTTGAAATGAAACATCCAAACAACAATGACAAAACCTCAACATTTACCATTGAGATGCTCAATTGTCTTAATATAAATGTCTTATTTATACCTTTTGCATTGGAATGTTTTCACAATCTTTGCCAGGGAGCACCTGTAATAGTCAGATTCTGGTTTCCAAGTCCCTTCTGAAAGAGAAGGGCGTTTTAATCACACGTTGGAAGGACTACTGGAACCCTAAAACTTGCAGTGAAAGCACCTTTAAATGGGCAGCTGACTGTCCAAGGGGAGAGCTCTCCCGAGGATGGGGAAATTAAAAGCTTCCAAAATCCAAAACCAAAGTTTGCTTCTTTTTCTATCTAGGTACTTTAGAAGATTGGGACATAGCTGTTCAGAAAACCGAAACTCGATTAGCCCGTGTGAATGAGCAGAGAATTAAGGTAACGATGCTGCTTATATGAAGCCTTGGGACCCTCTGATCGCTGTTTTGACCGAGTTTGCAATGAATATTTTTTGTCAAAACCTTTGAGGTCTTTTTAATACTTTGGTGTAGAAAGTATTTGTTATGACATTTGAATCAATATTTAAACCAGTCTTTTATTATTTTTTAGAACAGTTTTAAACTTTAGCCCAAGCAATAGATACTATTTTATGTAGTAGGGAAATTTTGGCTCTAAAATTTACTAGAATAAAGGAAAAAATAATTAACGAGAGCCTCACTTAACCTAGTGACTGGAGTATGACCACCCCCAAGATAATTAGGGTCCCGTGAATAATTATTGGACTGCTGTGAGACATACTGTGGATCTGAGAGAGGACTCCTGAGGCCGGAGCAGCCCTGGCAGGGAAAGGTGTGGCCACATTTTCCACGATCTCTCCTGTCACTTGGGGAAAGAATTTCCACTTCCGGCCCCTTGTCCTTTCTCATCACAAGTCGGTAGCGTGTCGTTGCTGCGTCCAGTGACGCACCTCTGCCCCGTTTCCCAGGCTGCCGAGAAGGAAGCCACCCTCGCCCAGCAAGAGGAGGAGAAGGCGGAGCAGCGGAAGAAGGCCCGGGCTGAGAAGAAAGCACAGAAAAAGAAGAAAAACAGAGGCGCAGACAAGCGCAAAGCAGAGGAGGAGGAGGAGAAAGAGTGGGGCGACGACGAGGAAGGTGAGGCTTTTCATACATACTGTTTTGGAACATCTGAACCTTCCAGAGAAGTTACACACACACAAACAAACAGTACAAAGAACTTTTTCTCTTGAACCATTTGAGAACAGGTGCTGGCAAGATATCCCATCACCCTTCCTGTCTCTGCCTACCCGTGTGCCAGGTACTGCCCTGTGCTCCCTACACTGCGCCGCTGCCTCCACTGCCCTCCTCTGAGGTGCCGTCCTCACCCCACTTGGGCTCCCGTACCACTGCCTGGCTCCACCCGCAGACACCTGTCTTCTTGCCCCACCTATGGTTTTGAGTCGGTAGAGTTTTCAACCAGTGTTTCTGTCAGCCATGCAACTTCAGGAAGGGGCAGGTGTGGGTCAGATTTACTTCAGCACAGTCAATCAAGGTAAAGACTTGTCTCTAGACATTAAGGAACCCTGTACATTTTCCTGGGACAGAGGTGTCAGCCATCACTCCGCTGACCTTTCTTGCACACCTTTTTGGGGCCTTCAGAAATGAAGGGGTAGCTCATTGCCCCTCAGAGCTCCTGGGTTAGCAGGATGAGGCAAAGGTGCCAGGTGACTGCGGTGTGTGCTAGCAGGACTGTGGCAGCTAGGTGTGAATTATGGTGGAAGTCAAGGCATGAGCGGATCAGCTCCTACAAGAAAGTTCAGGAGAGGATGTGTGCACTGTGGCACTGGGGAGGAATGAGTGACTGTTGAGGCAAAGAAGGGAAGCCAGACGGCTGGTGTCAGCACGAGGCACAAAACAGCCTGGCATTCTCTGAGCAGCAAATGACCGGGCGTGTGCCCCGGTGCATGCTGGGGGCCAGGGGCATGGGTGCTGAGGCTGCAGCAGCAGGCAGGCTGGGCCCCACTCAGGGATGCTCTTGAATACAGTGGCAGGAAGGAGCAGGGACTTGTGGAAGGGTCTGGAAGTGTGGGGGGTGAAAGGGGACGGGTCCAACGCCCAATGGGTTTCAGTGTTGTGCCTCTGGACAAAGTGGGGAGATGGGTTGGAGTAGAATGTTGTTCACTTGTCTTGAAGGACACAAGACAAGAATGGACGTTGCTAGGAACTGTGCACACTTTGTAGAACTTTCCAAAGCGTGGCCATGTGAAATATTCAGGTGATTCTGAACTGAGTGTTTAAATGCGGTCCCCAAGCCCTATCCTTGCTGACCCGAGCCTCAGGAGAGGCCTTGGATTGGCCAGCTGTACTTTCAGACCCCCTGGCCTTCTATGTAAGTAAGTGGACAGGGAGGACTTACTGTTTCTACTTGAGTGAGCCCCCTCGTCCGAATGTCATCAGTCCAGAATCTGGTGGGACCAGCCTTTGGCCAAGAAAGGCCTGGCAGGGGTGGTGCCTGCAGGTCAGCGGGAGGAGCGGGTGTTGGCCACGTGCCGTGTGCAGTGGGAGGAGTGAGCGTGTGGACCGGCTCAGTGAGGGAGGAAAGGTAAGTGCTGCTGCTTTTCTCCCGACAGAGCGGCCTGCCAAGCGGAGGAGGCTTGAGAACAGCGTCCCTGCGGCTGCAGAAGCGCCAGACCTAGAGGCGGAAACGGGGCTCTTCGGGAAAAGCGCCTCTGCGAACGGCAGCCCCCCCTCAAAGCAGAAGGAGAAGGCCGCCGCCCCGAAGAGGGAAGTGCCCAAGGTGCCCCACGACAGCAGCAAGGACAGCGTCACCGTCTTCGTCAGCAACCTGCCCTACAGCATGGAGGAGCCGGACGCCAAGCTGCGGCCGCTCTTCGAGGCCTGCGGGGAGGTGGCCGAGGTCCGCCCCATCTTCAGCAACCGCGGCGACTTCCGCGGCTACTGCTACGTGGAGTTCAGGGAGGAGAAGGCGGCGCTGCAGGCGCTGCAGCTGGACCGGAAGGACGTAGGCGGGAGGCCGATGTTCGTCTCCCCCTGTGTGGACAAGAGCAAGCACCCCGACTTTAAGGTGTGTTCTGGGGAAAAGGATGGCTTTCAGGCAGGGCTGCTACAGACTCACTACCCATTGTTTTCTGGTGCAGCAGGTAATACTGCAAACATTCCTGGAATAGCTATACTCTGTTCCGAGCTGGTTAACTAGGTCTGACCCAGGGCTCAGTCACTTGGCGCTTGCATTAGCTGATACGTAATCATAAAATGAGGAACCATAATGGCGGCGAGTGTACAGGAGTGACAAGGGGCTGTGCTAAATGTTACTTATGTATCACCGTAGGGCAGTGGTTGGCAAACGGCGACCACTGCCCTGGGAGATCCCCACCCAAACGCTGAGAATAGCTCCTTTCATGGTTGCCATTCCATAGAGGGAAGTGGTGACATGCCCAGTGAGCAGTTCCTAGCATCGGCTCTGGTCGGCCCGCTGGGCGTGGCCAGTGTGCTGGGCGGGGCCTCTGACGGTTGGTTCCCCGCCTCCTCCCAGGTGTTCCGGTACAGCACTGCCCTGGAGAAGCACAAGCTGTTCATCTCGGGCCTGCCCTTCTCCTGCACCAAAGAGGAGCTCGAGGAGATCTGCAAGGCTCACGGCACCGTGAAGGACATCAGGCTGGTTACCAACCGGGCTGGCAAGCCGAAGGTCAGTGGCGGAGTGACGGTCAGCACACGGCCTTCCAGGCTCGGGTGAAGCTGGTTCTGCGACTGCAGAGATCCTTGGGGTCCAGGGAGGGTTCCTAGTTTGTCTGCTGAGAAACAAATGACACGTGAGAGAAGACAGGTACATTAGGCTCTGCGTGCATTTGGAGTCAGATTAACTGTTCGTATCCATTTGCACTAAAAATATATATAAGGCATTAAGGAAACTAGCATGAATTCACAGGGGAGCACAGTGCAGAGTCCAGACTGGGGGGTCTTGGGGTGAGGAGCTGCCCTCTGTAGTCTCTTTCCTGCCCGGACTCAGCCATTTCCTCAGCTCCCTCCACACCCTTCTAGTCTCTTGTTAAATCCTCTTTGCACCACATCTTGAGTGGTGGACCCGTGTGGTTTAACGTGAGTTTGTATTACTTTTCTTGTCTGCCCCCCTCCCATATCCAGGTTAATGAAGAGTTAGAGTATGAAATAAGGAGGGCACACCTGGGCTGCTGTGTCCAGGCCCCTCAGCCGATAGGATAGCTGGATTATACCGGTACATCAGTCTTTTTCTTTCACAAGAGGTACTGACCTTACAAAGGTTAATGAAGTTGTAGTCTGCTACAGTAAGTGAAAGCATAGGGCAGGGGATAAACCTGTAGACAAAGGATGGCAGTGGTGCGGGAGGTCGCCTGCTGATGGGGTACCTGTCCTGACTCCCCAGCGCCTGACCTGGCTCTGGCCTCTTGCAGGGCCTGGCCTACGTGGAGTACGAAAGTGAGTCCGAGGCGTCCCAGGCTGTCATGAAGATGGACGGCATAACCATTAAAGAGAATGTCATCAAAGTGGCCATCAGCAACCCCCCTCAGAGGAAAGTTCCAGAGAAGCCAGAAGCGAGGAAAGGACCAAGTGGCCCCATCGTGCCCCGGCAGCTGTATGGAGCGTAAGTGTGCGCATGCTAGCCAGTGCCCACCTGGTCCCGCCATGCCACGGGGCATTGGTTTCCTGTCAGCACATTAGGACAGACAGCCGGGGTCTGCTGTCCCCTGTAGTCCCCGGGGCAGGGTGTCCAGAGCATGTCCCTGCAGTGCAACCCTTCCTGGTGTTTGCCAATTACACTTAGACTGAGAAAACGTGACCTTACAGAAATCCTGTTTTAAAATCCTCTTTGCTAGTTGAATCCCTGTGTTTAAACAAAGCCCGGCAGTCAGATGCTGGCCAGGGTCACCCACAAATCAACCAGGGGTCACACGTTATCACTCTGAAAGGGTACATTCAGTGTTTGCTCTTCCAGGCGGGGCAAGGGAAGGACCCAGCTTTCTCTGCTGCCTCGCGCCCTGCACCGCCCGAGCACTGCCGGGGCCCAGGCCGAGAATGGCCCTGCCGTGAAGCCGGCGGCCCCCACCTCAGAGGCCCCCGAGGCCCCCAAGATGTCCAACGCTGACTTTGCCAAGCTGCTTCTGAGAAAGTGAACGGGACTCCGAGAAGGAAGATGCCTTACTTCATCCTGGCCAGGAGGACACCCTTCCCCCGCTGTACCGGGTACAGGAAGGCCCACGGCCGCGCGGTCTCCCCCGGGGTAGACAGAGAGGCTTTCAGTGTTCCCTCACATTGAGGGTGACAGGAGGAAACAGTCACTCCACGGTTTGGGCACCAGGTATAGTTTCTAAGATATATTTTTTTTGACTTTAAGAGAAACGGGAGTGAAACTTGGACACACCATTTTGAGACACTTGTCCAAATGTTTCAGCCAACTCAGGCCCCTTCTTATCAGACACTTCTCTTACCACATGCCCATCACTCTTAATTTCTAAAAGACAAAACGGCAAATGCTAGCAATTCACCAGAATGGCCTATTTTAGTAAAGGGGTGGGTGGGGATAGGACAAGTCACCTAAAAAGTATTTGGACTTTTGTTTTAGGGGCTGTGCGTTTTTATATTATGTATTTGTAAGTGACACGTCAACCCACTGTTTTATGTTTCCTCAAAGCAGAGTATCTCTGACGTTTGTTTTATATAGGAATTCTGTGTGCCACCTGCTGTGGACCATTTTCTTTGTCTAGTGAATAGTGGGCTGTGTTGTTCTTTGTCTAAATATTGAGTTTCAGCCCTTAGGTTTTGTTTAAATACCATGTCAAGTGCAAACTTAAATTTTCCTCGTTTTGCTTTGTTTATTAAACAGAAGTTCTCTTAAGAACCTCTTGCAGAATGGTACTCTGCTGTGTGTTCAAATGATTGTGTTTTGATATTCGTGTGCCTTGTGTTACCTAACAGATGTGTAAGTAGAACTTTTAAATCAAAGTACTGTGGGATTTGACTTACAAATCTTTTCAGCTGTGCTGTGTCTTCAGCTTTAAATTTCATAAAGAAGAGGGCTGAAGTCCTGACACACTCCCTCCTGCATCCTTCTGACAAATGGGACCATCTCTTGAAAAAGACAACAAGGTCGTCTCAGGCATTTATTTAATACAATAAAATACTTTATTAGAGTCAGTTATTTGTTAAAATATCATCCTTCACATATAAAGTGCCAATTTCTATAGTAAAAGCAAGCACTTCCTTCAGGCTTCCTCAGTGAGCTTTTAAAATCAAGACGATAGATTTAAGGTTAAATACCTTATGGCAGCATACAAGTATGAAAATGTTTTTATAAAAGTCTCATACATCTTTAATTTTCCAGAAAACCATTCTGAATGTGCTTGTTAAACTATAAACAACTATAAACTAAACATCTGCTACATAAGAACAGTGACCTCATTACTATTAGGATCTGAATTCTCAAATCAGAGACATTATGTTCTCACCGCCATTCAAAGTGCAGCACAGGGTTACACTCGCGGCTCTGCCCCTGGACCGGAAGCAGAGGTTTCTGGCCGCTCTCACTAAATAGCAGCAGTTGTAGTGGCACCTGGGCCGTATGTGATTGAAAGAGAAGATTCTACTTTATAGAATGACAGCTTGCCCATGTGACATCAGGAAAGTAAGGCCACTCCAAGGCAATCCATTCTGCTTCCCCAGGGGGACGCTGGACATACAGGGGCTGTGGCAGGTGGGGACAGGTGAGCAAGTGCTGTGGTCAAAGGGGCTTTGTGGGTTTGCACAACTTGGTGCTCTAATTAATTTACTTAAGATGCTTCTCCGGTGTTGGCATCTGATTTCTTTAACATCTACCAATAGAAGATGTTAAACTCATAGTGGGGGTGAGGGCAGAATCGCCCCACTGCACAATACCTGGTTGGCAGCAGGATTCAGCTGTTTGGTGCAAGCCCAGGCAACTTTCAGACTAACACGTCTGGTTTGAGTTGCTGCAAATGAAGTGAGAGAAACATCAACAGAAAAACCATGGTGGTCATTCCCCTATTAGAAAAATAGTCTTAATTTGGAAAAATAGCCTCTGACACTAGTTTGCCAACTATGGCTCTTCCCTGAAACAAACAAGGTAAAACTAGAAATGTCAACACTCATTTCTTTCATTTTGCATCTCAGAAGTTCGCCCTGCCAATAAGAATTAGTCACATCACTCATCTTTGTAGGGAAGCAAACACCTCTCAGCAAGCAAGTTTTCAATCACTTCTCAAATCTGGGACCAGGTTTTCCCGGGAGTCCGACCTCCGGGCAGTCAGAGCCTTCCAGCCGGCCTCCGAGGAAGACCTGGTGGATTCGTCCTGTCTCTGGACCTCGCCCCGGTGTCGCCTCTCCTTACCTTAGTGCAAATTCTGCTCCAGAACTGGTCTGGTCATGCCAGGAGCACTGGTGCCCCCCAGGCCTGCTGGGACCAACACAAGAACGGGCCACCAGCACAGATGGCGGACACATTTACTGGCTCAAAAGAAGAAAATAAATAATGGCTGAAGTATAAGTTATCTTAGAGACAAGGCTTAATAACTTAGTTTTTTTTTTTTTTTTTTAAGGAGGTAAAGCACGTTTTAAGTTCCTTATCCGTTTCCTTTTGCTTTGGAGACGACAAGGTTTCTAGAAATGCTAAGTTTTGATTTTTTTTTCTCCCCCCTGGAAACCTGTCACCAAGGGAACATGGAGAGGGTTAAGGTTTCACAGGCAGCGTCTCCTTGAACCCAGAGTGATTGGGTCTGGCCTCCGGCAGGGCCACGGGGTACTCCGTGGTGGCAAAGAGCAGCGTGTCCAGGGTGGTCTCTGTGCACTTGGCAATGAAGCGGATGAAGGGCCTCACGTCGCCTTCGTTGGCGACTTCCAGGACGTGGTAGTACTCGGAGCGCTGCTCCTTGCGGATGGTGATGGGCGGGTAGCCCGCCTGCATCAGGATGAGGTTCATGAGCAGGCGCGAGGTCCTTCCGTTGCCGTCGATGAAAGGGTGGATGTAGACGAGTTTGTAGTGGGCCAGGGCCGCAAACTCCACCGGGTGCAGGTTCATGGCGTCCTCCGAGTTGAGCCACTGGATGAACTCCTGCATCTGCTTTTCCACCTCCTGAGGGTGCGGAGGGATGTGGTGTCCCACGAGGACCTGCGTCGTCCGAAACCTGCCGGCCTCCACGGGATCCACGTAGCCCAGCACCCGCCTGTGGATCTCCAGGACGTCGCTGATGGTGACGGACCCCATGCGGGAGACCAGGGTCGTGTTGATGTACTTCATGGCCGCGTGCATGCCGATGACCTCGTTCTGCTCCTCCAGGCTCTTGCCCGGCACGGCGTAGCGGGTCTCCAGGATGTGCCTGATCTCCGAGAGGGTGAGGGTGTTGCCCTCGATGGCGACCGTGTGGTAGATGTGATGGTAGTACGTCTCCTCCATGACCCTCTGCAGCGCCGAGTTGCCCTTGGGGATGGACATGACCTTCCTCACCTTGTCGTCGATGATGCTGAAGTAGCGCTGGTCGATCT
>PVJN01046586.1:0-15369 GCA_004026805.1 Lasiurus borealis
AAAAAAAACAAAACAAAATAAAACAAAACACAAAACCCAACATTCTTTCATGAAGCATTTTTTTTTCAAAAGTATTTGCCCTCCAGCATTTTTTTCTACTTACCCCCGCTTATCTTTCAAAATAAACATTTATTCCTTTCTACTATACAGTGTGAGGAAGTTCCTCTGAGGTTATGCCCTCCAAGCCATCCAGCAGTAACTGTCACCCCCTTCCTATGGCACAACAAATGACTAAGTCAACCGCAGGGTGCGCTCCGCGCAGAGCGGTGATTTCACGTTGGGCCGTTCACACGTTACCTATGGGACAGTTTCTCAAGGGGAAAAACACAGAGCTGTATTTTAAGTGCAAATAAAATTTTTGGGTCCTTTTGACCCAATGGAAAATGTGTGTCTGCTGGTGGCTGCCTCGTTGGAATATGATGATTTACGCTTGGAAACATTTGTGTCATTTATCATATGATGTTCCTGGCCTACAGCATGACTGCATAACAAATAAGCATATTAAAAATTAATCTTTTCCAGTTCATCAGACTGTATGTTTTCTTGGAGCCCCAGTGTTCTCTGTCCCTCTGGCCCTGCCCTCTTTTCCTGAAGTCACCCTTGACATTAACTGTAGAATTAGAGTAACGCTCACCTCTGGGCATCCACGGCTGTGCTTCCTGACTCCCCACCTGCCCTCTCACCCTCCTCTCCCACTTTTTCGCAAGATACGTCTTTTATCCTGTGCAATTGGTTCACCCCATGTCCTGAGACTCACCTGTGAATCCTGACCTCAGGGACATCCTTTAGCCTTTGAACCCTGTTCTTGTATTGCTGGACTTAAATCCTCCTCCTTTGACTGAATCATGCCAAAATATTCTCCCAGAAATTCTTTAGTAACAGCATTCATTGTGTACCTGCTCATTACTATTTTTTTTATTGTTTAAAGTATTACGTGTCTCCTTTTTTCCCCCCACTTCCACTACTCCTACCCCTGAGGGCAAGCCCCCACCACCCCAGTGTCTGTGTCCATTCGTCATGCTAATATGCATGCATACAAGTTCTTTGGTTGATCTTTAAATCCTCCCCTCCCCCTCACACCTCACATTCTCCGTGAGGTTGGACGGTCTGCTCAGTGCCACTTTGTCTCTGGATCCATTTTTGTTCTTCAGTTTATGTTGATCATTATATCCCACATATGAGTGAGATCATGTGATGTTTATCTTTCTCTGACTGGCTTGTTCCGCTTAGCATAATGCTCTCCAGTTCCATCCATGCTGTTGCAAATGGTAACAACTCCTTCTTTTTTATAATAGGGTGGTATTCCATTGTATAGATGTACCACAATTCTCTAATCCACTCATCTGCTGATGGGCACTTAAGCTGTTTCCAAATCTTAGCTATGGTAAATTGTGCTGCTATGAACATAGGAGTGCATATATCCTTTCTGTTTGGTGTTTCTAGTTTCTTGGGATACATTCCTAGAAGTGGGATCACTGGGTCAGATGGGAGTTCCATTTTTAGTTTTTTGAGGAAACTCCATACTGTTCTCCACAGTGGCTGCACCAGTCTGCATTCCCACCAGCAGTGCATGAGGGTTCCCTTTCTCCACATCCTCGCCAACATTTGTTGTTTGTTGATTTGTTGATGATAGCCATCTGACAGTTGTGAGATGGTATCGCATTGTCTTTCTGATTTACACCTCTCGGATAATTAGTGACTGAGCATTTTTATGCATATGTCTCTCGGCCTTCTTTTGAAAAGTGTGTACTTAGGTACTTTGCCCATTTTTGACTGGATTTTTTATCTTCCTTTTGTTAAGTTGTATGAGTTCTCTGTAAATTTTGGAGATTAAACCCTTATCTGAAATAGTATTGGCAAATATGTTCTCCCATGCAGTGGGCTTTCTTGTTGTTTTGTTAATGGTTTCCTTTGCTGTGCAGAAGCTTTTTATTTGGATGTAGTCCCACTTGTTTATTTTCTCCTTAGTCTCCATTGCCCTAGGGGCTGTGTCAGTAAAGATATTGCTACAACACATGTGTGCTATTTTGCTGCCTTTGGAGTCTTCTAAGATTTTTATGGTTTTCCGTCTTACATTTAAGTCCTTTAACCATTTTGAGTTTGTTTTTTTGTGTGTATGGTGTAAGTTAGTGATCTAGTGTCATTTATTTGCATGTATCTGAACAAATTTCCCAGCACCATTTATTGAAAAGACTATCTTGACTCTATTGTATGCTTTTGCCTCCTTTGTCAAATAGTAATTGTGCTGCTCATTACTTTTTTTTTAAAAACATATTTTATTGATTTTTCACACAGAGGAAGAAAGAGAGGTAGAAAGTCAGAAACATTGATGAGAGAGAGACATCAATCAGCCGCCTCCTGCACACCCCCCACTGGGGATGTGCCCACAACCAATGTACGTGCCCTTGACCAGAATCGAACCCGGGACCCCTCAGTCCACAGGCCGACGCTCTATCCACTGAGCCAAACCAATTTCGGCACTCATTACTTTTAATGTTTCCTTTATAATGTCCAGGAGGCAAATCTACTGCTGTCCTCCTACTGTCTCTGGCTGGGCTTGAGAATTAAATCAGCATAAAATGGATTAACAGGAGAAAAAGACAGATTTTTGCCTGCACATGAAGCCTTCCCAGGAAAATGAAGACCCAAAGAAGTGGCTGGGCCCACGTGTTTATACCAGGTTGAACAAAGAGAGGCAGTTGTGGGAAAGTAGCTAAAATACCTGGGGAGATTAAGGCAAGTTAAGAGTTATTGTAACTGGTCTGTCTGTCCAGATTTCTCTTGGCCTCAGCTCCCATCTCTGTGATGAGAGTGTTCCTTTCTTCCTGGGACAGGAGGGCATCTTTCACAGAGGAGTTTTATCTCCTGCTTTCAGGAAGAAGGTCACAGCACCTTTCTTATATCTATTGTTTTTAGTGCTTTTAGGTCAAAATAATCCTTGCACTCATTTTGCAATAACATTTCTCTATCATTCTTCAAAGTTTATGTTTTGTCTCTCCTTTTATACTGTTACTGTTTGAGGCTGAGATTGTGTTGTAGATTGACCTTCACTCTAAAGGTGCTTTGCCCATGGTAGGTCCTCAGTAAACATTTATTGATATATTTTCCCTGCATTTTACAATTGAGTCATATAAGCTCATATTTGGATTTTGTTCTTCTGACTAAGAGGAATATTTAACTATAGTAATAAAATATATATTCTAATATGACCTGTAACCTGCTTTAAGCCATTTTAGTGGTGCATATTAGTAAACAGAGTAAAAAAAATATGTAACCATTTGCTGCAGAGAATGTTGGCCATATTATTGATGGTGTTCAAGTGTCCAGAAGAGACTAGTTTTAAGAATTGGAGCAGTAAAGTTTTGGCACTGGAAGAGACAGGCATTAAAGGTCATTGAATCATTTTACCTGGAATAGTGTATCCTCTCTATAACATCTCAAGGAGGCCTGACATGGTCATGCCTAGAATTACTGACTCCTTCATTTTACAAATCTATTCTTAGTTATTCATAATGTAAACCATTTGGCCTTTTTTTATGAAGAGCCAAAAGTGTTCTTGAGAGTGACTAATACTGAGTTGACTTGAGAGTCTTGGACAACTTCAGAGCCTTCTTAGCTTCTTTGGTGCTAATGCTCTTTCTCCTGGCTACCAAACTGGTGTATATTCCTCTTGCTGAACTTGGCAGGGGCACGACACTCATCAAAATGCTCCCCCCCCCTTTTTCATTGTAAATGGCTATTAATGCTTTTTAATGTTCTTTTGAAACATCTATGATTATATATAACTAGAGGTCTAATGCACAAAATTAGTGCAAGAGTAGGCCTTCCTTCCCCCGCCTGCCAATACTGGCTTCCTTCTGGCACCCAGGACGCAGGCTTCCCTTGCAACCCCAGCTTTGTCTGGAAGGATGTTCGGTCAGACATCCAGTCTAATTAGCATATAATGCTTTTATTATTATAGATTTGTTATCACTCAAATCAAAGCACTATTGTGAGTAAATACAGTAATACCTCAAATTGTATATTGCATATAACATTTTTTGTAAGTATTTAGGTTTATAAAACTTGGGTATTTCAACAAACTTGTGAGTTAAGGAGGGCTGAAATTATTAGCCTCGTTTTTATAAATAAGGAGGCTTGACTAGAGAGGAAATATAATTTTCCCATTTATTTTGGTAAAGTTAGGACCAGATTCGAACTTTTCTGACTGCTTAGTTCATTCTGCTGTCTTTTCAATGACCACTATATAAGCACAAAGGGTATACCATGTCTGCTGATGACATCAGTGTTTGGCTGTAATGGAGCATCCAGTTGAAACACACACACACACACACACACACACCAAGTCCTATTCTCCTATGAAAGCTAACCCAACTGATTCTTACTTGTATCCCATTCCGCTGTTCTAGAACAGCAATTTTCAACCTTTTCCATCTCATGGCACACATAAACCGATTACTAAAATTTCACAACACACCAAAAAAATATAGTTTTTTTTGCTGATCTGACAAAAAGGTAGGTATAATTTTGATTCATTCACACCAGATGGCTATTGTGTTGGCTGTTGTCATTTCTTTATTTGACAATCTAAAGGAAAAGAGGTCAGTGCCCCTGACTAAGTAGTCAGGTACTGCATGCTTTAAACATTCTTGTGGCACACGGGTTGGAAATCGCTGGTCCAGGAACACTGTGGTTGCATTTACAAAGAATGCATGGAGCCCAAACACACAAAAGCAGCACATTTTAGTTGCGTTGGAGTTTGATTCTTTAGTTCATCATACCTCAGCCTCTTATTCTATCCTCCCCTCCTACTCCACTGCTGCTCAAATTAGTAGGTGGAAATTATTCTCACGATTAGGTCGCCTTTGGGGGGAAATTGGGAAGACGAGGTAGAACTCTCAATGATGCCTGGAACTCTCTGAGCGGGAAACCGGAGCCAGGCCCCATGGCACTCTAATGAAAACTTTTATTCCTGCTGGTTTCTTCTGTGGTCCCACTGAACAGATCGGCCTTGGGTTTCTGTGGGTGAGTTTTCCAGCAGGAATGCGGGCTTTGTTTCTCTGAATAGTTGAGTGCAGATTAGTGGGATGCCAATTTCCTGTGGCCTTTCAGGGCTGCAATTTGAGCCCTGTTTGCTCCTGGCCCTTGCACAATGAAAAACAATGGGTGACTTCTTTCAGGTTTCACTTCAGGGCTCTTAGAAACAGGGGAAGTGGCTAAAGCCCTACTTTACAGGTAATTAACAATAGATAATGTTTGCTCTGCATTTTTTAGAGCCGATAAAAGGTAGAAGAACATATTCAGCTCCTGATTTAGACACCATGCAGTGGTTTTATGAGTACAATAGCTGTTCTTAGCATTAGCAAGGTGGCGTTAACATCTGGGACACATACAGGGTGTGGCAAAAGTAGGTTTACAGTTGTTCCTATGGAAAATAATGCAATAATTAATAAATATTTATTTCTGTGCTTCCTGTACTCACCACTATAAACCTACTTCTGTCCCACCCTGTATATGACTGAATAGAAAACTTAAAAAGTAGGAGAAAAAAAGATTTTTTAAAACACGTACAGCTAGCCCTGGCTGGGTAGCTCAGTTGGTTATAACGCCGGCCTGAGACACCAAGGTTGTGGGTTTGATCCCCAGTCAAGGCCCATACAAGAATCCTCTAATGAATTCATCAACAACAACAATGTTTCTCTCTCTCTCTCTCAAATAAATAAATTTTTAAAAAGTAAAATAAAACAGGGACACCTAACCAAAAAAGCAGTCCTTACAGATGCTGGAGAAACCTGTCTCTTGAAGCCATGCATTTGGCTCAGGGGGCACATATTATATCTTTGTTTTAAGAGGTGAATAGTTTTCATAACTTGATCCTTACTCAATGTTCATTTTTTTTCTATTCTGTACCTTCAACTGCAGAATTCACCTGTTTGTTAAAATTATGCTAGCTTAAGAGGTTTTTATTGGCCACTATTTAATGATTAGCCACAAATATTCTGCCGAAGGGGTCGTCGATGCCTGGCACGTGGGAGAAAACAGTGTCTCTCGCGCTTTCGTTGTGTGTTTGGTAGTGACAGGGTCTTGGTTTCCACACTCCACCCTGAATAAATATTATTTCTAGACTACCCTTCTCTCTGAAATATACCCAGTGGAGCAAAAGTGGGTTTACAGTTGTGAATACGTGAAACAGCGTTTAATCTCAGATTTTTAAAAATTAATTATTGTATTCTTTTCCATAAGAACCCTGTAAATCTACTTTGCCCCACCCTATGTTATGTCCACTTTGAGACAAGTGGGTTTGTAGCCGTGCTGAGGACTGATGGGTTTATTCAGTCTTCAGCAGTTATGAAATATCTATCTGCCCCACATGCTGGGAGCAGCAATAAAATGGAGAGATGGAGGAAGCCTGAACCTACAGAGATATGACAGTCTTTCATATCTCATGCCATTGCCAGAGCGGGTGAAGGCTTCTCTTTGGAAAAAGTCATCTCAACTTTAGCCCCTACACTTCACAACTACTGGTGCAATGCGTTCGCAGAGCTCTTGATTAAAATCTAAAGATTGGGCCATGCCTGAGAGCCCCACGTAACTTATTTTTAGAGTGAACATGACTCTAAACCAAAAGCCAGGGCCTTTTTGTTCCAAGCCGCATCCAACTAGAGACATGAAAAGGTCACCTTACTCATCTACTCTTGAGAGAAAGTCGCTTTGGTGGAGACTTTACGGCATTTGAAAGCAGAGCGGCTCTTTGGAAGGGTGTGCAGACACTCCGGAGAGCCGTGTTCAAGGCCAGAGGTGTACAAAGGTGAAGCAGCCTTCCATCAATTCATTCGTCCACCCGACCTGCCATGGGGGGCTGAGCGGGGGTGTGGGGCTCAATACATGCCCTTCATCTCCACCCAGAGCTGGGCAGAGGGGGGCCTGGCCCCTGAAACAGGAAAGCACTCAACCCTTCTTTTCTGCTGACAAAAGGAGCATGTGTTTATTGGAACATTGTTTCTGAAAATGTAGAAAAAGCATAAGGGAGGACAATAGAAATCACATAGCCCCACTCCCCACTTCCTAGTTCCAGAGGGGCTTTAGTAATTCTGTGAATTCCCTCCTGACCTCTCCTAGTTTCCGTACCTTCTAAAATGCAAATTTGGAAGTGGGAAACACTCCTTAAATTCTCTCGTCCCTTTGTTATCTGTTATGCACAGAATCTTTTAGGATGGAGGCCTTGGTTCCAGTAGAGACCAGAGCCATGTGAGAAAAGAGTCACTCGGAAAAGAACCAGAACCGGCATTTTCTTTCATTGACTGCTTTTCTCATTGAGAAGACTTGGGAAGGGGAAATCTCAGTGTGCTTTTGCCAGCTTTCGAGGACTTACCCAGCTAAGCACATTTATTGGAGGAGAATGGAGACACTTGAGAAGAAAAAGAGAACTGAGAATTTTGGAACCACTGGTGAAAGCGTCAAGGCCCCGGGGCGAGAATATTTGATTTTTATTGAAAAGAAACTGTAGTTGTTGGACATTGCCAAAGGTTACAGTAAAATACTGGGGGGGAAACACTTTAAAAAAGTCTCTGGTGCTTTGATGTGCGAGCTGGGTTCCTTCTCCCCCTCCCCCACGCTGTACATTAAGCACATTAATAGCTCTAATAATTTCCCTTCAAAAACTCCGTCTCTGAAGACAAATGCTCATCATTTTCCCCGTGGTGACGGGGTTGGGATTACGTAACCAACTTTATCATCACTATCATTAAAATCAGTGTATATTTCATTCCGGTTGTACAGGAAGTGATTACTGAAAGTATCCATTTAAAAGATGACTTCATGTTTAGACAGTGAGCTTGTGTGTTTATCATGTCAAAGCCTCGGGAGGAATATTTTGTTTTCCTTAAGTGCCCTACGCGCTGCCCAGTTGCACGCAGTTGAGATGGGCTTTAGGTGCTAGTATGTCCGCACAGTTAACGGTATTAAAGTGGGACAGTTACCGTGATACCATTAGACTGTTCCAGATCTATTACTCTTTTGTTCCACTGACTGGAGGAACCTCCGAGCTGTAGGTGAAGGGACAGCCTCCATGCGCTCATTCCCGGGCCAGCATGCTGACAAGGCTCGTCTTTTCTGATGGAAGGACTCCTTTGCTGAACCAACTCCATGGCCTCAGGAAGAAGTGACTTTGATTTTACTGAAGCAACCTTTTACAATGACTCCTAGATAGGTAAGTGCTCCGCTCCAAGTGAAGGCATTTGAAAGCAGCGATGAGCTCACTGAATTTCTGTTTAACACAGACTGCTTTTGATGGTTTACCAGACACGACATCACAGTTTCCTGTTTCAGATTTGAGTTAAGCGGGGTTGGAGAAAACCATGTGCCCTACGTTTGAAACTCTAGGGACAAAACGCCCCTGACCAGAAGCTTCAGAAGCACAGGAGCTTTTTTTTAAATGGCAAGAGAGAATGACAACCACAGCACTGAAGAACCAAATACACAACATCCTTCCCACCAGCCCCTCCCCCCCCCATAAAAAAGGTAAAAGCTAACACAGGAGACTAATGATGGAAATGATTCCTTAAGCCTTTCACATTTAAGGACTCTCAGATTTTTAAAGAAATTTTCCTTCTTCCTAATCACAGTTCGCCCAGCACTCTGCATGGTGGCCAAATTGTTGTGTGTTCTCAGTTGAGACGGAAATTGAAGGTTGAGTCAAGCTTTTCAACACTCAGAAGATGGTTGCAGTTACAAGTTAGGGCTGATGGTGGCTGCAGACCTGGTGGGGTGTCTAACAGTGCGGTACAGAAAAATGATCAACTCTCTCCTGCTCTCCTCGGGGATAAAAAGCACATTTGGCCTTACGTATGACTCTTACGCATACTGACTTATACTTTTTCAAAAAGTGACAGAACAGCCAATGGCTCTACAGAGAACAAGTCACATCTGAAACCTTTATACACCACTGCTACCTAAGCTTCCTGGAGAGGAAGTTCTAATGTGTGACTCATTTAGAGTTGTAAAGTAGGGTCATTTTTTAAAGGGGTGTAATTAAAACTAGAGGCCCACTGCATGGATTCATGCACCAGTGGGGTCCCTCAGCCTAGCCTGCACCCTCTTGCAATCTGGTACGCCTCAGGGAATGTCAGATAGCCAGTTTCGGCCCAATCCCCGCAGGCCTGATCCAAACAGGAGTGAGCCCAATTCTGTGCGTTGAGTGTCTGTCCCTGGTAGTCAGTGCGCAACATAGTGACTGGTCGACTGTTGTGTGTGTGTATGTATATGTGTATGTGTATATGTATATATGTATACACTGAGTGGCTAGATTATTATGATCTCTGAACACATAATAATCTGGCCACTCAGTATATATACATATATATATATTGAAATCATATATATATTAGAGGCCCAGTGCATGAATTCATGCATGGGTGGGGTCCCCTTGGGAGAGGACATGGGCAGTTGGCCCACCTACCTGCTGGTCGAACTCCTGGTTGAGAGGAAAATTTGCATATTAGCCTTTTATTATATTGGATATACAGGGGTGGTGGTGGTGAGGGCATAGGGTAGGGTGGGAACCAGATAAAGGGGAGTTATGAGGGAAGGGGAGAAAGAGGAACATCTATAATAATCTGAACAATAAAGATTTAAAAACAAACAACACCAACAAAAAAAACTCTCCACATAATTTTTGTGACAGCCAGGATTAGAGGCCATGCCCCACCTACAGAGAAGGTACTTTATTTCCACGTGTAATCTATTTGTTTGAAACAGTGAAGATTGGAAATTTATGACAAATATAAGCAGAGGTTTTTAAATGCTGCCCTTTACCATGAAATGGTTTCTCTTGGATTATCATCACCCTGCAGTGGGATGGTCACTATATCATCTCTTCCGTGGCTGAATTTGGTTCAGAATTGCTGTTCCTGAACCACCTGAATCTCCAGTTTCCCAATAGCCATCTACTACTGAAAAAAGAAAAACAGTTTTAAGATTTTTTAATAACAGTGGAGACATCCTTGCCTACTCATACACTGTGACTTTTTAATACTTGACTTCCCCTGTAGTCTACTCTTTCTCACCTACCACTTTCTGGACACTCCCTAACACTTTCCTATCAGAAAGTAAGTTGCTTTACTTTGTGTTTTTTTTCTCATTTCATCGGGATCACAGCACAAGATGGAGTCTTTATGGAGGTCTGCTGTATGCGTGAAGAATTTCTGGAAGCCCTTACCTAGTTTTTTGGGTTAGTTTCTTTTGTTCAGCAGATCTGACGGCATACTGTTTTCTGACATTTATTCATGATTGATAGATTTTAAATGTTATCTTAACACACAGTGCTGATACTTGGTATCCCCAGAACCTTCACATATATCTAAAACATTTGACAACATCATGCTACATGTATTCCAATGCACTGGTTTTGTACCATAATGAAAGAACTGATTATTTCTGTTCCTAACTTCTTGGACTTTTTCTTTTGCAAACTCTTTTTCTAGAAATGATAGTTCTTTCTCAAACTTAAAAATTCAGTTTTTCTGTAGGCATTAATCTTGTTAGTGGGAGGCCTTGAAGTCACATCCTAGCACATGTGCAGACACAGAAAGGACATCTGTCCTCTCCTTCCTGGGTGCCCTGCTACCTACTTACCTACCTATCATCTACCTATTATCTATCTATCTATCTATCTATCTATCTATCTATCTATCATGTTTTTATCTGCAAAATTCTTGTTCACATAAGAGGTTTGAGTGTATTTGTGTAAATTATCTTACATTTTGAGTTTCTAGAGTAGTGTGAACTGAATACAAAGGAAACTTAACAAAAGTCCTCAAACTCTCTCTATTAGAAGCTAGTCATCAGTGAGATAGACAGGGAGAAGAAAAGGAAAAGCCACTTAGGTAAGTCCCTAGAATAAAGTGTCAGGCCTTGATTGATGGCTAAGATGTTTTGCATTTTATAGCAGAACATATATTTTTAGGATGTTTTCGTTATTTGGCGGTGCTGTATTGACCTGTTTAATTTGATCTAACAGGTTTTTCAATGCCTCACTAGGTATATTTAAGCAGATATGATGGAAACCAGAAAAATAACATAGACTTATCTCCAGGAAGGAGAGTAACAGCTTTGGGCCATGCCAACACCACGCCTCTTTGTCTGGATTCATTTTAAGATGTGAAGTGGTGTGATGCAATGTGAATGAATGTCTGGACAAGTGTCCCTTTTGTTGTTCTCAAGGGGGTTATGTCCCGGATTTGTTCCTTCGAGAACTCCCTGCAGTTGACATAGCTGGAGAGACTTCACTCCTTGGCAGAGGCACAGGTTTTGGCTGCGGGTTTACGCTCCTGCAAGGGCAGGTGCTGAGTGTGTGTAGGACCTGTGTTGTCTTTGCCTGTGGTACATCCTGATGCTTTATTACTGAATTCTTTTAATCACATGAGAAACAATATTTTATAGGCTCACTAGGCTTTCTGATAGAGAAAACGAGAAAGAAAGCTCTCGGAATTTCTCCTGTTCCCTCTGATGTTCCCTTCAGTGTTCCTCCTTACGAATGTGAATCATGTGATTTGGTTGAATTCTGTAAGTACTTGAGCATCTGTTTCTGAAAATGCTAGGCCATGTATTTTATGTCAACGGGTGAGGAGTGGTACCGTCACAAAGTCTTCTGAAGACCGCGAAGCAGGTGAAGAGAGCATTCCCCATTTCCAGGCTGCTTCTGGGCCCCTTTCCCTTGGCCTCACGGATGTGGCCATAACCATCAGTACTTTGGTCAGCAGAACCAGAGTCACCTGGAAGAGAAGTTGTTGACATAGTCAACTGTCAATAGGGTCACTATATTGTCTGGAATTGGGTTTCTGTGTTTCTTTATCATCACTTTAATGATCCATCTTAGAGTCAAGATTTTCTTAATCTGGGGATACATCTTCAGAAAATCTAGTTAAGAAATTCAATAACCAGTGTATCCTGGGCCAAATAGATTTGTTTTGCAAATGTTCTAACACATTTCTTCTGAATTCCTATTGATATATATCTACACCTCAAGCTTAAACTTGATATATTCTTTATAGAGTTAATTTTTATAAAATGTATTTCAGTAACTTGCTTAAAAACTTTCAATGCCTCAGTCATCTTCAAGTTCCACAGAAGGTTTAATACTTCCTACTTGGTATTCCAAAGTACCTGAACTTCAGGCAGAGGTTGGCTCCCAATTTCCCAAAACACCATGAACCTGAAGATGAAATTCTTGAACACCTATAATAACTCTTTGGATTAAAACAATCCATTATTTTTTCCCTTTAAAATTCACACTGAAAGCTTTAGTCACAAATTATCTGAATTTTGATTTCTCAGCAATTGGAAGCGGAATGAAGGATGATAGGAGAGAGGAATTTCTGAAGCAGAAAAATGAGGATAGTGACGGATGGCCTAAAAATGCCCTCTTGGCCTTTGGGTGGAGGATTTGAGCAGTTCTAAGCATCAATATTTTTTTCCTGAGACTATTGGTATATTACAACACAGTATAGTGTCTTTGTAATGATGTTGAACTTACCAAAAAATTCATTCTTATATTCTGTCATAAAATGAATATATATATATGCGCACACACACACACACACACACACACACACACACATATATATTTATTTATCCTCACCCAAGGATATTATTTTTCATTGAGTTTTTTGTTTGTTTGTTTGTGTTTTTTTTGTTTTTTTTTACAGAGAAGGAGAGACAGAGAGAACCACTGATGTGAGAGAGACATATCCATTGATTGCCTCCTGCATGCCATGCCCCAGACCAGGGCTGGGCGCCTGCAACCGAGGTACATAACCTTGACCCGAATCGAACTCTGGACCATTCAGTCCACAGGCTGACACTCTATCCACTAAAGCAAATCAGCTAGGGCTGAATATAATATCTTTTAGATAAAATAAAAACATTAATGCCCAGGAGACTATATCTTAGTTATTTGGGAAAGTATCAGATATATAGTAACCTATCTAAGACAGTGTTATTAAATGAGTGAATGAATTGGTCAACTAATTCAAAATGTCAAAATGCATATTTCTTATATAAAATGATCATTTCTCTGCTCAGGATTTTAAGATGGCCTCTGTTTATCTTATATATAAAGTCTAGCTTACCATTTCCTGAGTTGGTTGTAATAGTCATCCAATAAGATGGCTACTTGGTTGATACCTATTCTCCCAAAGGTTGTCTCCATCCTCTCTCTTCAACTTGTATTTTAATAGAGGCTTTCTCACTTTCCTGGCCTAACCAAGTGAATGGTCCAGGGGATGGCATGTGACCAAGGATAGTCCAATCAGAATCTTTCCAAATAGGAACAAAGCAAGAGCTCCTTTTTTGTGTGTCCAATTATGAAGTTGTAAGAATGAGTTCACGAATTCCATTACTCATGTTCCCTAGCAGTCAGAGAAACTACTGGGCAGAAATTACAGGTCACGTTAAAAGAACCTGCTAGCATTGGATAGCAGCGAATTAATTCCATTTGTTCCAAGGGCCAGTCTCCAGCCTTACCTGCTAGTAGTTTGCTTCAATAGGCCAATGACGTCCCTGAGCAACTTCATTGTGGTTCATGCAACTAAGAATCCTAGTTGACTCGTATCTAAGTGTTAGGCACTTTACATGTTTTCTTGTGTTTATAAAAATGTATTGTGGGTGTCATTATCCCTATTCCATAGTTGCGATTTTGGGTCTCAAAGAGAAAAATACCCTGTCCATGTTCACATGACTATTAAATGGTAGAGATAGTTGTTAACAGCCTCACTGGCTTTGAAGTTCATTCTTTTGGAAAACAATTTTATCTTAGTGCTTTCTTTTTTATGGTGGTAAAATATTCTATATAATAAAAGCTTGATATGCAAATTATCCCCTCCACCAGGAGTTCGACCAGGGGGCAGGGCCAGCCAGCAAGTCACAGGAAAGGAGGCAGGGGAAGGGAAGCCCAGGCCAGCAGCCAGCAGCCCCTAGAGACCCCACCTGTGCACGAATTTTGTGCACTGGGCTTCTAGTACTAATATAAAACTTACCATTTAACCATGTTTAAAGTTTACAATCCAGTGGCATTGAATATTTTCACATTGTTGTGCAGCACATGTCGAATTTCCTTTCCTTTTAAGACTGTATAATATTCTTTCATATGTATCAACAAGTATCTGCTGATGGATGTTTCCATTGTTTTCTATCTTTTGCCTATTGTGAATGATGCTGCTATGAACTTGGTTATACAATGTTTTATTTGAGCCCCTGCTTTCAACAATACACAAGGGTTCCAATTTCTCCACATCCTCACCAAAACTTGCTATTTTCTGGATTTGTTTTTATTTTCACAATATCCATGTTAATTGGTGTATTGTGGTTTTGATTTGTCTTTGGAGCTCCTTATTTCTATTTATTTTTAATCCTCACCAGAGGCTATGTTTTTATGGTTTTGAGAGAGAGAGAGAGAGAGAGAGAGAGAGAGAGACGATGTTCTACCCAATCAAGACACTCTGCCAGGGCAGAAGCTCTCAGTGTTTAAACTACAACACTTTTTTTTATTTGTTTTTTTTTTGTTTGTTTTACCTGCTATTAACATTTTACTCCATTTGTTTATTTTTTATTTTAACAATTATTATAGTTGACATTCAATATTATATTAGTTTCAGGTGTACAGCATAGTTAGCCATTTATATAACTTTAAAGGTGATCCCCTCATAAGTCTAGTACCCATCTGGCACCATATATAGCTATGACAGTAGTATTTACTATATTCCCTATTCTGTACTTTACATCCCCATGACTATTTTGTAATTACCAATTTGTACTTATTTTTTTCCTGTTTTTTTAAAATTAAATCTTTAGTATTCAGATTATTACATTTGTCTCTCTTTTTTCCCCTCCATAGCTCACCTCCACCCTGCTCCCACCCCTCCCTCTACCCTTACCTTTCCCCCCAATTAATGAGTCCATAGGTGTATGATTTTTGTCCAGTCACTCCCTTTCCCCCCTCCCCATTTCCCCTTGAGAATTATCAGTCCACTCCCCTTCTGTGCTCCTGATTCTAGTATATTCACCAGTTTATTCTGTTGATCAAATTTTTAAGTCACTTAATTTTTAGATTCACTTGTTGATAGATATGTATTTGTTGTTCATAATTTTTTATCTTTTACCTTTTTCTTCTTCCTCTTCTAAAAGAGTACCTTTCAGCATTTCATATAATACTGGTTTGGAGTTCAACTCAATTCTGAATGATAGGTTTGCTGGATAGAGTATTCTTGGTTGTAGGTTCTTGCTATTCATCACGTTGAATATTTTTTGCCACTCCCATCTGGCCTGCATTGTTTCTGTTGAGAAATCAGCTGACAGTCGTATGGGTGCTCCCTT
>PVJN01046587.1:0-16371 GCA_004026805.1 Lasiurus borealis
TCCTGATCCAGGACATCCTTTAGGCAAATCAACTAATCCCTACCCGTGCAACAGGCCTCTATCCTATCTAATAAGAGTAATATGCAGATTGATCAATACATAAGATGACTGCCACCATGTGGTCAAAAGATCCTGCCCCCGTGTGGACACAGGATGGCCACCAGAAGATGGCCAGCATGATGGCAATTGGTAGGGACCAAGCCTACAAGGGAGGGCAGTTGGGGGTGATCAATCCTGCAGAAAAGGGCAGTTAGGGGTGACCAGGTCGGCAGAGGAGGGAAGTTGACGGTGACTGGGCCTGTAGGAGAAGTCAGGTATCAATCAGGTTGGCCGGGAAGTGGTTAGGGAGTGATCATGCTGGCCGGCAGAAGCAGTTACAGCAGAAGCGATTAGGGGCAGGCAGGTGAGTGGTTGGGAGCCAGCAGTCCTGGATGTGAGAGGGATCCCAGATTGGAGAGGGTGCAGACTGGGCTGAGCGACACCCGCCCCTCGTGCACGAATTTCGTGCACCAGGTCTCTAATCCTATATAATAAAAAGCTAATATGCAAATAGACTGAATGGCAGAACTGATTGCTATGATGTGCTCTGACCACCAGGAGGCATGTGTGGAACGTGGCAGGTGTTGGCTGTGGTGTGATGGTGGAGCAAGTGAGCAGGGGCGCCAGACCAAGGCGGGGCACCAATCACTGTCATCAGGGGCAAAGCTCTGGAAGTTACTGAAAATTCTTTGCTCCCGCGTTTCGTGGTCCCATCTGGTGCTCGCACCTGCTGCCAGCGCTGGCCTACTTGCACCCACTGCCAGTGCCCAGTGCCAGTCGTGCGCCATTAGTAGGTGCAAGCAGAAGCTGCCGGCTCTGATTGCTGCTGAGGATTTCTCCACCTCCCCGTTTCTGAGGAGTGACTGGGGCAGCAGGTGCCACTCACACCTGCTCTGGCGCTGGCCCCAATCATTCCGCACTGTCAGCGGGTGCAAGCAGGGCCAAGGTGTAGGAGTGGTGGCAGTGGGAGTGAGGCTGCTGGCAGACAGAGGACCAGGGGCCATGATGTGAGGAGCTGGGTGAGGCCGTGGAGGATGGGCTGAGACCTGCCCCTGGGCATACCGCAGTCTCATGGCCCAAATTCGTGCACTGGGCCCTTAGTATATAAATAACAACAAATATTATTCATGTATTCATACATATATAATGACTACGGAAATAATAAGTACTAATTCAAAACAGTGATTATCTCTAGGTGATGGGAGACTGGACAGGGGGAGAGAAGCTAACTTGGGAACAGACAACTGAGACAACTCTATTTATAATGTTTTAGTTCTTAAAATAATCTAATGCAAACAATGAAAAAAATCATGATTTAATAAAACTGGAGGATGAGCACTTAGATTATTACTCAATAAACTTCTATGAATGCATGAAATATTACTATTAGTTAAAAATTAGTTGAGACAATAAATATAAAAGTTAACAAAAAAATTACTTTATGATGGTGATTATCAGCTGGTTCTTTGACTATGTGCTGAAATAGATTCTTCTTTTGGGCTCCATTAGTGTTCAGAAGCAGAGGCCTGAAAATCAAAAGATATCTTTGAAATTCCCTGAAGCAAACATACAAGGAATATAAACTGATTCTACTACAAATATACTCATAGTAATAATGAATAGTAAGAATAAAATAAATTTTAGTAAGGATACTAAAGAAACTAGTAAAAATAACTGTATCTTAGAAATAGAAACTGGGGGGTCAGTGTGCTGAAAACTTATTTCTTTATTCATTTTTACTTTTTGTTATAATAAATGTAATCAACTACTCTCTCTAGATATATTTCATTGTTCATTGAAGTATATAATTCTTTTTTTTTATTTTTCTTTGATTTTTAATTTTCTTTTGTTTAAAGTATTACAAATAGTACATGTCTTTTTTCCCCATTGACCTTCCCCCTGCCTCCCCTACCTCCCAGCACATTCCCCCCTTCACCCCCCAATATCTTGTGTCCATTGGTTATCCTTATATGCATGCATACAAGTCATTTGGGTTAATCTCTTACTCCCCCTACTCCACCCCGCCAACCCTCCCCTGCCTTCCCACTGTAGTTCAATACTTCTTTGCCTCTGTATCTATTTTTGTTCATCAGTTTATAATATTCTCTATAGTCCATAAATGAGTGAGACAATGATATTTATCTTTTACTGACTGGCTTATTTTGCTTAGCATAATGCTCTCCAGTTAGTTCCATCCATGCTGTTGAAAATGGTAAGAATTCTTTTTTTACAGCAGTATAGTGTTCCATTGTGTAGATGTACCAGTTTTCTAATCCACTCGTCAGCTGGTGGGCACTTAGGTTATTTCCAAATCTTAGCTATTGTAAGTTGTGCTGCTATGAACATAGGGGTGCATATATCTTTTCTGATTGGTGTTTGTTTTCTTAAGATATATTCCTAGAAGTGGGATTACTGGGTCGAATGGGAGTTCCATTTTTAATTTTTTTAGGAAATGCCATACTATTCTCTACAGTGGCTGTACCAGTCTGCATTCCCATCAGCAGTGCAGGAGGGTTCCTTTTTCTCTGCATCCTCTCCAGCACTTGTCATTTGTTGACTTGTTAATAGCCATTCTGGCAGGTGTGAGATGGTTTGGCTTTAGTTTGATTTGCATCTCTCGGGTGATTAGTGATTTTGAGCATGTTTTCTTATCTCTCTTGGCTTTCTCTATGTCCTCTTTCCCTATTTAGGTCCTCTCCCCACTTTTTGATTGGATTGTTTATCTTTCTTTTGTTAAGTTATATGAGTTTCCGGAAAATGGAGATTAAACCCTTATAGGAGATAACATTGGCAAATACGTTCTACCGTGCAGTGGGTTTTCTTGTTGTTTTGTTGATGGTTTCTTTTGATATGCAGAAGTGTTTTATTTTGATGCAGTCACATTTGTTTATTTTCTCCTTAGTTTCCATTCCCTAGGACAGTGGTCGGCAAACTCATTGGTCAACAGAGCAGCAAACTGTGGCTCGCAAGCGCTAGTTTGCCGACCACTGGTTTAGGCTATCTTCATTTTTCAGAAACACATGAGCAGGATGACAGCACGAGGAAGTAACATACTCTTGAAATGTGAGTGTAATTTAACGAGGGAGGACTGTTCATCCAGGAAAACAGGCGTACACTCAGCAAATGTAGGCCATTCATGGTTAAATAGTAAAGTTTTTGGTTGTCCATGTGTAGGTCAAAATGTTTTATCATAAAATCTTACCTTTTACGTTTTAAACTCACAAGCTGGTTATTCTGAACCAATGTAACAATAAACTGGACAATCTAAAAGAAAAATATAAATATAAATGTTTTCCACCGTAAGACTCCTAGGTTCTTTAGTCCACATTATACGTCTTACAAAATTAATTCAAATATTGCATGTCCTTTATTCCAAGTCACATAATTTCTCCTATATTAGTAATTTGAAATTTGGATGCATCTTAAAATTGGTATAGAAGCATAACCAGTGATAAAGATGCTACTACCTAGGATAGAGATGCCTAACATACCCATCCATTTACATATCCAATATTCAGTCCAGTTGTTTTGTTGATACTTACAAGCATGCCTGAATACAGATACCAACTTTTAAATTCTTTTTAAGAATATTATGATGAAAAAAATCAAACAAAAACAACTGGTGTTGGACAGGCAACATTTTTCTTATACCAGGTAATATAATTAGAGGTTAAAAAAAATTGTTAACTCTCTGCCAGTAAATTGCTTACTCAAAAGAAAAATAGATCATAAAACTTTCAAGTTAGAAAGTTTATTGGCTGATTCTAGAAAAATTGTTGAGACACTAAGTATTTATTAAAGCTTTGTGCTGACAATCAAGAGAAGCTGATTTAATCTTCAAACTGTGATTAAATTTAGAAAACTATTAGAGAAAGATATCCCACATTCCTCCATACTTTATGACTATTTTTTTCTTTTTTTAAAAAAAATATATTTTATTGACTTTTTACAGAGAGGAAGGAAGATAGTTAGAAACATCGATTAGAGAGAGACATCCATCAGCTGCCTCCTCTACACTCCCCAATGGGGACGTGCCCGCAACCAAGGTACGTGCCCTTGACTGGAACCGAACCCAGAACCCTTCAGTCCGCAGTCTGAAGCTCTATCCACTGAGCCAAACCAGTTTCAGCTATGAAAGTATTTCTTAATGGAGCAGAAGCACTGCATACAAATTCTTAGCCCAACTCTAGAATTGCTGAAATCTGAAATTCTGAGGAGGGGCTCAGCAATATGTGCATTTAGCAAGCCCTCCAGATGGTACTAATGTGAATGAGAACCATATATAATATGGTATGCCTTGTAATTAAACTGTAACTTTCTAAAGGAGCTAAAAAAGTATCACATGGAGAATGAAGAACAGTATAGAGGCTATGAATAAAGAAAAAAGGGATTGGGGACAATATGGACTCTGCAGAAAAGTTTCTTATAAGCTTTGTGAAATGTAATTTCATGGTTAAAATAAAGAATTGTCAAATAGAAAAACCTATTGAATAACTTTAATATTGTGTTCTCCCCCAAAGAAGTTACTAATAGGAAGCTATACGGTTAAGCCTCAGACTGACCTGTTGGCAAAGCCACAAACAAGTCCCAGCTTAGAGGGCACAGCTTTCTTAGCATTATTAAACTTGATCTTATGACACTCCCTAGATCTTCCCCTAACTAAAGGGTTGTGGGAGTTGCAGCAAGTGCTGCCAAAACAAGTGAAAGAATAACATTGTAACTATGGTGACCACTACCTTGTTTACCTCTGACTGTAAAATAAAGGCTCAGCTTGCCCTCTGGATCTTTTCTCTGTAACCTCAGCCAGGCACAGGAAGATCCACTGAGTTCCAGCTTATTCTCGCTTTTCTACAACCTTTGCCGCCCTCCCTCAGGCTTGCTGAGCCCTTGGCTGTGCTGGCACGGTACACCTTACAAAGCAATATGAGCTTTTTCATGGAAAAGAAGTATAAACATTTCATTTTATTTTTAATAATTTAATAAATTTATTGGGGTGACATTGACTAATAAAATTATATAGGTTTCAGGGGTACAATTTTATAATACATCAGCTATATTACTATACTGGGTGTTCACCACCCCAAGTCAAGTTTCCTTCCACCACCATAGCTAACCCTCCTCTCTTCATATAGTTGTCTGTCTACAGAGGTTTGGTTTTTTTCCTTATTTTCTTCTTTCTCCTTTTCCTTAATCATTTCAAAATATAAACTTTTAAACTGAAGGAAGAGTCAGAAAACATTAGACTATATGAAAAGATTAGCCACTATATTGCTTACTCAAAAGAAAATGCTGAGAGCTGACAAAAATATATTTATGCTTAAAGATATCTTTGAAATCATTCAACTTAAAAATTCTAGAAACATTAGTAATTGAATTTGTAAGAATATGAGTCACTGGCTAAATTTCTTCTTCAATTTGTTCTACATCTCAGTTCTTTTTACATTTCTGCCATCCCACTGCACAAGTGGTACATGTTAGATGCCTCATCTTCTTTATAACCTGAAGAAGATGAGGCATCTAACATATACCCCATCTGACTTCTGCACCTGACAAGTCACATACACTATTTTCAATAAAATCTAAAGCCAAGAGTAAATTGCAGAATTAAAAACCAATTCCAGGAATAGAGAAAAAATGATTATATAAACTCCTTAAACCCCAACAAAACACACAGATTCAAACTCAAATCTGAGCAGATAGAATGTTAGCTTTTATGAAAAACTGAAATGTTATGTTAATATTTTATAAACTATTCTTGCCATTAGGAGGAAAATCAACAAATTACAGAATATTATAAGTTAATATTTAAGCAAATATTGTTTTCTGAAAAATGAACAGATTTTTAAAATAAAGTAACAGGTTAAGGTATATTATCATTTAAAATCAGGTATTCTTAACAGGACTTCATGTTGAAATTAGCTATGGAAAGTTTTGAAAATATATGTAACTTGGGACTCAGAATTGAATTTTACATTCAAACTTACATAATAATTAAAAAAAACCAAAAAACTATTTTGACTATAGGCCAAAGGTTGCAACTACCATTCATGTCTTTTCTAAGCCTGTTCTGCTAGATTCAAATCCTGTCAGTCATAATGCTATTTTTAGCTAAAGACCTCTGAGCACGGACAAGCTGAAGTGCTCCCACGATGCCCCCCCTAAAGAAAACCCTGTTGTTTAAACTTAGAGTCCAATTTACTCATGAGCAAAAAATAGCTACCTTAATTACTTTTATGTTTCACCTCTTATTAACATATGAAAGATGGTCTGAATAGATTAAATCACAAGGAAACAATGAAATAAAGGGATTCTCAGTTCCTCCAGCAATTTTCAGCTCAAATACTAAAACATAGGATTTATTTTACAACATTATATTAACTGGTTTTCTGCAAAGACTAATAATGATGTACATTCATAACTCATTTTTTAACTCATAATTGGTCAACCAAATTTGAAAATATTGTTTATCTTCTGAACCTGTATCTATGCCTTTTAGAGTAAAAAATAGTAAAAAAAAAAAAAAATGAACAAAGAGCCCCACATAATAAGGCTTTGTTTTTTTTTATAGTAAAAACTGTGTAAGAAATTGGCAGTGCATTAATTATGCTTCTTAGAATAAAATATTTTAAAGTTGTTCTATCAGGCAAAAGGATCTTTATTAAAAGTTAATGACATATTCACAAATGAAAGAAAGGAATGAAAGCAAAATACTGCATATAGAGTTCAAAACCATGGTTATAAGATTACTCAAGAATCTTCTGGAAACCTCTGAGAAATTTAGTGAGACCTTCAAGGATATGGAAAAGGACCAATCAGAAATTAAGCATACACTGACTGAAAATAAAGAATAATATACAGAGATTCAACAGCAGATTAGAGGATCCTGAGAATCAAGTCAAAGATTTGAAATAAAAAGAAGCAAAAAATACCCAACAGGAAAAGAAAAAAGAATGCAAAAATATGAAGATAGTCTAAGAAGTCTCTGGGACAACTTCAAGCATAACATCCGAATTATGGGGGTGCCAGAAGAAGAGAGAGAGCAAAGATATTGAAAACCTATTTGAAGAAATAATGACTGAAAACTTCCCCTACCTGGTGAAAAAAATAGACTTACAGATCCAGAAAGCACAGAGAACTACAAACAAGAGAAAATCCAAAGAGGACCACACCAAGACACATCATAATTAAAATGCCAAGGGCAAAAGACAAAGAGAGAATCTTAAAAGCAGCAAAGAGAACAAAGTTAGTTACTTACAAGGAAGTACCCATATGACTGTCAGCTGATTTCTCAACAGAAACTATGCAGGTCAGAGGGAATGGCAAGAAATATACAAAATGATGAAGAGCAAGAATCTACAACCAAGATTACTCAACCTACCAAAGCTATCATTTAGAATTGAAGGTCAGATAAGGATAAGAAAAAGCTAAAGGAGTTCATCACCACCAAACCAGTTTTATATGAAATGCTAAAGGGTATTCTCTAAGAGGAAGAAGAAAAAGGTAAAGATAAAGAAATTATGAACAATAAAGTGACAACAAATACCTATCTATCAACAAGTGAAGCTAAAAATCAAATGAATAAAAAACCTGATGAACAGAACAAAATGATAAATGTAATAGAATCAGGGGCATGGAAAGGGAGCAAACTAACAATTCTTAGGGGGGAAGGGAATGTGTGAAGTGCGGGAAGAGAGCTTACACCTATGGATGAGGTCAGTGGGGGGATAGGGGAAGGCCTAGAGTGGGGTGGAGGAGAGCTATGGGGGAAAAAAGAGGGATATCTGTAATAATATAAACAATAAAGATTAAAAAAAAAAGTTAATGACATATTAACTGGGAGTAAGAAATTATTATATTTTTATTAAAATAATATTAACACTTGGCCTAATTTGTTTGATTTCATAATTTTACTTCTAACTGTGCACCAAATATATAAGAAATTAAAATCAACCACAGACTATTCAATAAAGTATTCTTTGGGTCACAAATGGTGCTTATTAAAACATGCAATTAAGATCATGAGGGAAAAAGCTTACCTTTCGAATAACTTGTTGCTGTTGTGCATGTTTTGCTCGTAATTCTGACACCTCCTTCCAAAGGGACTCATTCTCACTATGTTATCATTTATTTAAAAATAAAAAAATAAAAATTTGGTTAGAAAGTCAGAACCTAATATATTTAATTAAGCATAACAGAGAATACCACAGATATAAAGAACTGGCTGATGGTTGTTGTTGTTTTGGGGGCGAGGAGGGGCGGTTAAAGGCATGGGAATAATAAATTATTAAAACTTAAATGTAAAGATCAAAAAAATACCAGAGAATTTAAGTAGTTGTTATTATATATTTTTATGAGACTAGAAAATCTGGTTCAATTAATTATATAGATGACAACTATCTTGACACAAATCTAGAATCATTCCTTCAAAACTATAGTATCTTCTACTCATGACACTATACAGTATTCACAAAAACTTAAGGCCTATGCCTCCCATCCATACAGTAGGAGGCAATTTATTCCCTGACAATCTGGTTCATTATTTCTTAGTTAAACTAACCTTTCAACTATGGCTACCAAGTGAATTCAGTACTTGTACTTAGGAAACAATTCTTAAAAGGAAGTGATATTTACCTAGCACTTAATATGCTCCAGGGACTATGATAAGCATTTTATATGTACTAATCATTTAAACTTCTCTCAAATCCATCAGAAAGGGAATTATTATCTCTATTTTATAAATTAGGATAATGAGACTCAGAGAATTGAGAAGACTTGCCCAAAATCACATATATAATTTGCTAAGGGTTAATGTTGAAGATTCTAAGACTGTCTTTCTTAAGATCTGACCCCAAAACAAGCATATGAAAGCACTAGAAAATATTTGTCTTTGAAAAGCATATTTGAATATATGACAAACCAATTAACTGGACCAAGAGTAATACTTTCTTTTCCTTCATTCAACATTTATTGAAATTGCATTGCTATTAGTTAGTAGTGTTGAGGAAACAAAAGATAATCCACCTATTATATGCTTAATATTCATTCTTTTGTTAATTTCTACAAAAGCCATCTTCCTCAATCCAAACTATTAAAAAAACCTATATTTACAAATAGGGGGTATCGAAAATGAGACTTAATACTTACCAAAATAAAATACTGTACTTTTTCTGACTTGTGTCCTTTCCCCCCTATTTTTTATGTCCTACTTTTTCCTAAGAGATAGGTCACACAGAAAAGTATTTAAAAAGAAAGAATAGGTAGCACATGTAGTACTTTGTGTGCCCTAATGTGTGTGATCATATAAAAGCTAAGGTTGTGTGGCTCAGTTGGCTGAAGGTTGTCCTGTGAACCCATAAGATCACCAGATCCATTCCTGGTCAAGGCACATGCCCAGGTTGCAGGTTCAGTCTGAAGTTGCATGTGGGAGGTAACCAACTGATATCTCTTTCTTCTCTCTCTCTTCTCTTCTTCACCTCCCCCCCTTCCTCTCTAAAATAAAGATTTATTTTAAAAAAGAAAAGAAAGAAAGCTAACCTATGTAGAATCATATTTCCTACACTAATTTAAAGATCTATTCTTTCATCAAATAAGGCATGTGCATAATATTGTTTTGAAAGCTCAGGTTTTTATATTCTTTTGACTACCATCATGAAGATACAATATTGGGGGAAAGTCTATGGCTACACATTAAAAATAAAGGGAACCAATACTTACAGAAAAATGATCTTTGACTTTGGCTTCAACAACATAAACTAAAAGTACTTAAAGCACTAACTTCCAATTCCCAACACACAACAAACATACCAACCCCATAATAGAATTATATTTGGAAAGAATACTTTACCTTTTTAACTCAGAAAGCCTGGACTCAATCGTTTCTTGTTTTATTTGAACCTTCTGAGCACTACTTATAATTTTTGTTAAATCTTCCTGACGAATTTTATTTTCTTCTGGTTTTGAAGATGAAACCTTTCAAAAAGCAAATTTAGGATGTTAAAAAAATGCCATGACTGTAATTCAAAGCTTCTCTATTAAAGAGGATCTTACAGCGAGTTCAGGAAGTAATCCAGTTCCAAAGAGATTGGGATAAGATTCTAGGGAAAGAATATACTTCATAGCTCAGAGAGAGGATAAGGAATAACCAGTCTATTTTTTTTTTTTTTAAATGTGGGTAAGTTTCCAGTTTCCACAAGCAGGAACACTGTAAGTGCTTTTTCCCCACCCCCTTTCATTTCATTCTGTCAAACTCCCTGTAATTTCCCCAAGCCTCTTGATTACTACATTCCATGTCTAATTAAATTTATGCAGTAATAGCTTCTTGTGGGGCCATTTTCTTTCATGGCCCACTGCCCTTTTACCTCTCTACCCTCCTAACCCCCATTTTCTGGATTTGGTAAGGTATTTTATTTCAGTAAAAAATTCATTAAAAAAATGTATTGTTTGTCGAAACTGGTTTGGGTCAGTGGATAGAGAATCGGCCTGCGGACTAAAAGGTCACAGGTTCGATTCCAGTCAAGGACATATACCTTGGTTGGGGGCACATTCCCAGTAGGGGGTGTGCAGGAGGTAGCTGATCAATGTTTCTCTCTCATCGATGTTTCTAACTCTCTATCCCTCTCCCTTCCTCTCTATAAAAAATCAATAAAATATATATTTTTAAAAATATACTGTTAAATGCCTACTATTCTGGGCATTCAAATTCAGCAGTGAACTACATAAAAACCCTCCACAGAGTTTACATTCTAGTAGGAGTTTACATTTTTTTAAGCTAAATTACAAGGAGTGAGCTATCTCAATATGAATGACTCCTCATCCTCAGTCAGCATGGAAACATTTTCCTTCCCTTGTAAGGTGTTTCAGCACTCAGTATAATTCAGCACCGGGGAAAAAATAGGGGGGAATAATTAAAACTTTATTAGTCTAAGTCATCCTAACAAAAAACACCAGTGTAGCTTTATACATTCTGAATTTCAACACTGATATAAGTCTCAGCCAAGTATATGACATGGTAACGCCCTAATTAAATCATGTTAACAATACCCCACCTTTCTTTTAATGTTCTCCAACAAGTCATCCTGGCCTTGTTTGAAGTAAGGATGCTGAAATTCAACAGGACCATCTCGTTCCTGCTTTACAATTCCAGAGTCAATATGTACTACTTTACGGAAACCATCTGAAAAAGATTCAAAATTCAGATGACTAAGACAGAGAAGTAAAAATTTAATAGATTTAATAGTGCTTCTATGCAGTGTATTTCCTCTTTATCATTCTAATGGGAAAAAACTGTTTAATCAGTAGCTGATGACTCCAAATAAACTGTTGGCCATACTCACACATATTCAGTTGCCTCACAAAGCTTGCCATGTTATTGTGCTTGAAGTATTTGGGAAGTATTTCTTTTGCAAATCTTTGTTCATCCAAAACCAGAAAACTTTGACCATTCTGAAAAAATAAAAAAGTCAAATAGTTAAGGTCTTCTAACATGAGATTGTATATAAGAACCCCCAAACCAGGCAATTCTTTTATAACTTCAGACCAACAATTTGTAACTGTCAATGGCAACAGAAACAAACTCCAATTAAGTGCCAAACTGAAATTAAGCTTTTGATGCCAACTTCAAAAGCTCAGACACAGCTGGTTGCTCAGTGGTTTAGCATAGACCTATGAACCAGGAGATTACAGTTTGATTCCTGGTCAGGACATATGCCCAAGTTGTGGACTCAATTCCCAGTGTGAGATGTGTGCAGGATGCAGCTGATCAGTGATCCTTTCTCGTCATCGATGTTTCTACCTCTCCCTTCCTCTATGAAATTAAAAAACAAGTAAAAAAAAAAAAAAAAGCTCACGACTACGTCTCAAGCCAAAATCTTCATCATGCTCTATAGTGAAATATTAGAAATATTCCTATTATATCATAAACAAGAAAAATACAATATATACATAGCATAATTATTTAATATTGTTTTAAAGCCAACAAAATTAGATAAAAATTGAGAAAAGTACTATCATTTTTGCAAGCATAATTGTATCTTCGTACCAACTGAAATACTATATGATACTTTAGTAAAGTACCTGGTTAGTAATTAATACTTAAATTCACTAGTGTTCTTTCATACCAAAAAATAAACTTGAAACTTACTAGAATACAATACTCAAAACAGCATGGTACTAGCACAAATACACACAGACGAATAGAATAGAATAGAGAATCCAGAAATAAATTCTCGCATATACAGTCAAAGGATTTTTATAAGGGTGTCAAGACCATTTAATGAGGAAAGAACAGTCTTTTTAACAAATGATGTTGGGGAAACTGAGCACTAACATGCAAAAGAATGAATTCTGAACCCTTATCTTACATCATATACAAAAGTTAACTCAAGTGGACAAAAGACCTACATTTATAAAAATTTTAGAAGAAACCATAAAGAGAGGCTTCCTGACACTGGATTTGACAGTGATTTCTTGGATAACACCAAAGCACTGGCAGCAAAAGCAAAAATAAATAAATGGAGCTACCTCAGAATAAACACTTTGTGTAAAAAACACTATCAAGAGTGTGGAAAAAAACCCCCACAGAATCAGAAATAATATTTGGAAATTATGTATCTTACAAGGAGTTAATATCCCCAATATATAAAGAAACCTGACAACTCAACAATGGCAAAAACAACCAACCTGATTAGAAATGGGCAAAGGACTTGAATAGGTATTTTTCCAAATATATACAAATGGCAATAAACACATGAAAAGATGCCTAACATCATTAATCATTTAGTAAATGAAAACCAACACCACAATATACTACTTCATAGTCATTAGAATGACTATTATTAAAACACAGACATGAGAGGGCACAGAAAATAAGTGTTGGTTAAGGATTTAGAGAAATTGGAAAGCCTGTGCATTGTTGGTGAAAATGAAATTAGAGCAGTCAATGTGGAAAACAGTAGGGTGGTTCCTCAAAAATTAAACACAGAATTAGCCATGCAATTCCCTTTCTATGTAGATACCCAAAAGAGATCAGATATTTGTACATGCATATTCATAGCTGCATTATTTACAGTAAACAAAAAGTGGAAGCAATCCAAATGTCCATTGGCAGGTAAATGGATAAAGAAAATGTGGTGTGTGTATAAAATTTAGCCTTAAAGAGGAAGAAAACTGAGACATGCTACAACGTAGATAAACCTTGAAAACATTATGCTAAGTAAAATAAACTAGCCACAAAGGGACAAATAATGTATGATTCCACTTATATGAGTTAAGAATAGTCAAATTAATAAATACAGTAGTTAGTAAGCTAGGAGAAAGGAGGGAATTGAAAGTTATTGTCTATTGTATGAAGTTTTAGTTTGGGAAGATGGAAAACATTCTGGACATGGATGGTAGTGATGGTTGCATAACAATATGAATATACGTACTTAATGGCACATACCTAAAAATGGTTAAAATGGTAAGCCCTGGCCAGGTGGCTCGGTTGTTGGAGCATGGTTCAATTCCTGATCAAGTTATGTATACCTAGGTTGTGGGTGTGATCCCTGAATGAGGTGTGTATGGGAAACAACTGGCAACCAATTGATGTTTCTCTCACATGGATGACTGTCTGTCTCTCTGTCTCTCTCTCCCCCTCAAAAATCAATAAAAACATCCTTTGATAAGAATTAAAAAAATGATTAAAATGGTTAATTTATGTTATGTATATTTTATCACAACCACAATTAAAACTTAAATGGAATAAAATATTCCAATTATAGAAAAGTATCTAAAAATAAAATTTAAAAATATACAAGACCATTCAGAAAATATTAAACTACCGAAGAACGAATACACAGTTGTAAAACGATTAATTCTGCCTAAACTAACCAATACATTAAATTATCTCTCAGTTGAAAAAAAAACACAAAAATGATTTTTAGAGGCAAGGTGAAGAGCTGCTAACATAAGGAAATATTAAGTACTGAAGTTCATTTGTAAAAATAATTACTTAACAATAGGTAAGAAAATATACTAAAAAAAATTGGGAAGTGTTAAACCTATCCCATACAGATAGTAGAATCATAGTGTTTACAAAACCATGGTGTTTCTTTAGTTTGGTACTAAAGAAAGGAGAGACTAGAGAAGACAGGGGAAGTAAATCTGTCTGAGAATTTAAAAGTAAAGGTAGCATTCAAAGCAGGGTATAAAATCAAGAGAGAAAAGGATTAATAAACTCTCGATTTGGAAAGAAAAAAACAAAAGCTCTCTGCTACCTCACTTTTACAACCAAGCTTTTGGAAGCATTACATACATAATAAACCCAGAAGCCATACAGGTAAAAAGTAGTTTATTCATGGAGACTGCTACCTGCCTATCCTATTTCCAGATGCCTTTACTTTTTTAAAGTTATTTTTGTATCTTTCAAAACTAAATTTGTATATAGTTAAGGTGTAGAATATAATGATTTGATACACACACACACACACACACACACACAGAGTGAAATAACTACTAGTCAAGCTAATTAACATATAATCTACATCAAACTGAAAAGATTCTGCATAGCAAAGCAATCAATAAAATGAAATAACCTAACAAAGTAAGAAGTTATTTGCAATAATTTATCTGATAAGAGATTAAGATCCAAAATATATAAGGAGAGCATACAAGTCAACAGCAAAAAACATGAACAACAAACCACCAACAACACAATTAAAAAATGGGCAAAGGATATGAGTAGAAATATTTCCCAAAGTGACATATAAATTGCTAACAGTTATATAAAAAGATGTTGAACATCACTAAACATCGGGAACACCGAAACAAAACCAATGTGATATCACCTCATTCCTGTTAGGATGGCTAATTGTAAAAAAATGAAAGACAATGGGCTGGCAAGAATGTGGAGGAAAGTGAACCCTTGTATACTGTTGGTGGGGAGTACGTTGGTATAGTCATTAAGGGAAACAGTATGAAGTTTCCTAAAAAATTAATAATAAAAATACAACTACCATATGATCCAGCAACCCCTCTTCTTCTGAGTGTATACATGAAAGAAATGAAATCAGTAGCTCAAAGACATATCAGTGCTCCCATATTCACTGCAACACTACTCAGTAGACAAGATACAGAAACATCCTAAGTGTCCATCCATTAGAAAAATGAATTAAAAAGTTGTGATATATAAAATAAAAGCATAATATGCTAATTAGACTGGACATCTTTCTGGACGAAGCCAGAGCTGCGAGAAGCCCGGGTCCCAGGTGCCTGCCAGTGGCCAGAGGGAAGCCAGTGCCAGCAGCCAGGGAAAAGGAAGGCTTACCCTTGCATGAATTTTGTACATCGGGCCTCTACTAAGTGTGTAAGTATATAAATGTACATGATATATATATATGTAAAATGTTCCACAATGTCACATTATACATCTTTAAAAAAAGAAAGAGATCATCCTACCATATGCAACATGGATGATACTGTTTTCTTACTGAAATATAATTTTGTTTGATGATGAAACTACATTTCTCAGTCCCCTTATAATGAGAGGTGACCAAATAACACACCTGACAAATAAAAGTAGAATATATTCAGTGAGGCTTTCAGAAAAGCTTCTAAAAGGAAAGAGATTCAAACTATCTAACCCCTATATCCCATATCCCTGATTGGAACTTGGAGCTGGTGCTCCAGCAAACCTCTGAAGTAGAGGAACAAAGTACGGCTGAAAAAAACAGAGGGTGACTGGGCATTTTCAGATGTAAGAGAAAAATACACTTTTTGTTACACCACTCTTGTTTAGATTTCTATTACTGTGTCTAAACTTAACTGATAATGCAATTATTAAAATAGATTAAATAAGATTGAAAGACTATTAACAAAATATTTTTTAAATTTATGATGAAAAATTAACTGCACTGATAAAAAATTTCTAACAAATGAAAAATCCAATATTAATTTTAGGGAGACTGTTTTATTTATAATTGAATATACAGCAAAACAAATAATTTTCATTTATTAGATTGGCAAAATTTAAGAAGTTTGGTAAATAGTGTTGGTTATTAGGTAATAAATTACAAATTCATACATTTCCCCCCATTTTCAAAGGACTTTCCCTTTACTTTAATTTCCTCTCAATCTACCCACCCCATTTGTCTTTTCCTTCACTGCAAAATTGACCAAACACTATAAAGTCTCTTTTTACAAACCACTAAAAATTGGTTTCTGTTTCTCTTCACTAAAACCACTTTTTCTAAAATGTCAAATGACAAACTCAATGCCCTCTTTTCAGTCCTGATCTTCCTACACCTCTCTGAGTCATTTCATTCGGCATTACCGACAATCTCTTCCTCTCTACTTTTG
>PVJN01046588.1:0-16396 GCA_004026805.1 Lasiurus borealis
TGCTCTGGGTGGGTTAAGCCCAGTATGAGACTCCAAAGGTATTATATATTCAGTAGAGAAAAGCTAGAAGGGAGAAAAAGAAACAAGATATGAGGCATTTCAACTTTGAATGAAAAAGCTATGGGGGGAAAAAGGCAACAAAGATAAATCATGATATATGTAGTAAAACCATCTTGAGTATCCTACATAAGAATCCTTGTCAACTCTAAACTTATATTAGTAAATTCAGCTGAAAACTATGAAGACTTATTCATATTGTAACTCTAGGTCATTATTAAACTTTAGTAATATTTTTTTCTGGGAAAGTCAATTTATTTATCCAAGTGGAGATTTAAAAACCTAAGGGAGCCATCTGGTGGCTTGTGTGCCTACTAATTAAAATCCTTCTCTTGGGAGGGAGGAAGATGTTGCCCAAAGGAAGGCAGACTGCAAGATAGTGTGTGAGTGAGAAAACAAAGGGAGAGTGTGTAGTCACATGGAGAGTGTTTGTTGGTGAGTTCAGGGACAGCTTTACTCCAGGAGACTGGGGAACTGCTCGACAGGGCTCCCCTGACTGGGCAGCCACCACTGCTGCTGGGTTCCCTCCTGGAGCCACCAGCTCAGATGAGGAGACTGTGCCATCTTGAAGGGGAAAGTGAATGTTTTCAGGAACCTGAAAAGCCTGGGAAACTACAACTAGGGCACCCACCGAACAGCTGTGAACCCCGGAACACCAGTCCCCAATTGGCACAAACACGCATATTCAGAGGAGCTCTACATCCACCACGGAAAGGTCAGATTTTGCCTGGGATAAGGTGAGGTTTGTGGTCCCAGCAGGAGAGAAAAACTCATGTACTATGGGGAGCTGGAGGACTAGGGGAAGTCTGCACCTAAAAAAATATGTAGCTGTTGGGGCTGGCGTGATCCGTGAACATGGAAGGGGGTCCTCATAGCTTCTAAAAAGCAACCCATTTTGATCTGATGCAAAAGGACAATCCTAAAAGTTTTAGAAGTGTGCTGGCTGCTTAGACCAAGAAGGAGATGGGGTAGGGGGGAAGACTGCACAGACTTGCATGCAGCCCCAAAGTTCACATACTTACGCTGGCTCTTTTACTTTTTCCTTTTTCCTCTTTAAATCCTTGCTTCTGATTACATAGGATCACCCAATTGGGGACACCTTAAGAGACTGCAGGGGAAAGTTGTTTTTCTGGAACCTGGGGAGCAGAGCAGGGAATAACCACCAGAGAACCAGATATGGGGCAACTCACTCCCACAAATCAGTATTTAGTGCCACAGGGAAAGCAGGATCTAAGCACTGTCTACAGAGGACCAATAGACCAGGAGATCAATCCAGAAACACTACCACCCAGAGGCTGAATCACAAATTGACTCTTGTGTAAACACAAATAAAGGAATACAAGAAATTAAGACACACTGCCTACTTAAAGATCAGGATTAGCTTACAACACTAAGGAACAGTGAAACACAGGGAACTGCAATACTGTCCTGACTAGGAAACAGGCATGCCAAACAGAACAGTAGAAGAAGTGAATGACCTTCACTACTGCACATTTTTATTTATTTTTTTCATCTTTTACTTAAGAAACTAATTTTTTTTGTTTTTCCTCACTTGATTTCAGCTTTTTAATTATTATTTTTATTTTCAATCAGTATTATTACTAACACTATTTTACTTTTTTGTTAAAAAGGGTCATTTTATATTCTCTTTATTTTACTTTGAGATTAGTGTTCTACATTCTATTTTCATCTTTCCTTTAGCATAATTTTACTCTATCTCAACTCTACCTTTATGTCATCACTCTCTTCCTAACCTTTCCCCTTTTGTTGCCCTGTTTCTCTTACCCTTTTCTTGCTTTATATTTTCTCTATTTCTTCTTTTTACCCCATGTTAAAATTTCACCCAACTTATATATATATATATAATTTTCAATCCTTCTGCTCCAAGTCATACACATCTCTCTTTTCTCTATCTTCACTATCCAAAAAAGGTTTTTTTCTTTCTGTCCTTTTGTTGTTCTTTGCTTGATTATTGATTATATAGATTTTTATGCTTGTTTGTGAGATTGTTTTGCTTACTCTTGTTTGTTTGTTTTGTTTTGTTTTTTTTGCTTCTGTTTTCCCTCACCTCACTTGATATGAGTTGTTATTTGTAGTTTGTATTCATCTTCAGGTATTTGATGCAAGCATTTGTTGGGATTAGTCGTCTTTCTATTGGAGTTTTCTCCTCATATATATATAGCTTGTTATGTTTTTCTTTCTTATTCTCTTTTTTTCCCTCTCTTATATATTTTTTTCTTTTTCCCAATTTCATTTTTGCATTTCTTCTTCTCTCTCTTTTTTTCTTCTTCTTTCTCTCCTATTCTCTAATTTGCCTTTCTCTGGTGGACACCTTTATTTGGGGTTATTAATATCATGAATACACTTCTGCTCAGTGTCTTGTGTGTTGTACCTGGTTGTGTTGTATTTTGTGCCTTTAAATCAATGCAAGAGAGAGAGAGAACTACATAATCAGACACCCAGAGAAGAGAGACCATGGGGAGACAAAGTAACAGCCTGCATATGAAAGAAAAGCAGAAATCACCAGAAAAGAAAGTAAAGAAAATGCAGGCAAGCAATCTGTCAGAGAAGGAATTCAGAAAAATGGTCATAAGGTGGCTGAAAAGAATGGAAGACAAATTCAACAATATGTATAAGAACCAAGAGGAATTGAAGAAAAACCAAGAAGAAATGAAAAATGACATTGCTGCTGTAAAAAACATAACAGAAAGCATCAAGAGTAGATTACAAGAAGCAGAAGACCGCATCAGAGAGCTAAAAGACAAGGTCGGAAAAAATACCAAAGTAAAGCAGTTTCTAGAAAAACAAAATTAAAAAACATGAGGAGAGCCTAAGGGAACTTTGGGACAACCCGAAACAAAACAATATCTGCATAATAGGTATTCGAGAAGGAGAGTCAACTGAGCAAGAAATAAAAAACCTGTTTGAAGAAATGACAGAAAACTTCCCTGATATAGGGAAGAAAAACCCACACAAACCCAAGAGGTTCATAGAATACCAAGCAAAATGAACCCCCAAAGACCATAACCAAGGCATATTATAATTATACTGGCAAACACCAACAATAAAGTAATAATCTTAAAAGCAGTCAAAGAGAGACAGAAAGTTACTACAAAGGAACCCCCATCAAATTAGTGACTGCTTTCTCAACAGAAACTCATCAGGCCAGAAGGGAATGGAATGAAATATACAAAGTCTTGCAAAGGAAGGGTCTGAATCCAAGAACAGTGTACCTAGCAAGGCTATCAATCAAAATTGAAGGTGAAATCAGGAGTTTCTCAGACAAAAAAGGACTAAGGGAATTTATTACTGCCAAACCAGCAATGCAAGAAATGCTAAAGGGTCTGCTGTAAAAAAAAAGGAAGGAAGAAAGAAAGAAAGAAAGAAAGAAAGAAAGAAAGAAAGAAAGAAAGAAAGAGGAAATGAAGAAGGAATACAAGGGTAAAGAATAAAAATGGTGACAAATAAGTACCTATCAATAATAACTTTAAATGTAAATGGATTAAATGTCCCAATCAAAAGACATAGGGTAACAGACTAGATAGGAAAACACAACCCATATATCTGCTGTCTACAAGAAACCAACCTCAGGAAAAAAAGATACACAAAGACTAAGGGTAAAAGGATGAAAAAAGGTTTTTCAGATGAATGGAAATGAAAAAAAGCTGGGATAGCAATACTTATATCTGACAAATTAGATCTCAAAGTGATGGGCATAACAAGAGATAAGGAAGGCCACTTTATAATACTAAAGGGAGCAATACAACAAGAAGAAATAACTCTGGTAAACATATATGTACCAAATACAGGAGCACCCAAATTCATAAAAAAACTCCTGGAGGTTTTCAAGGGAGAGATTGACAGCAATACAATCATAGTAGGAGACTTTAATACCCTACTATCACTACTGGACAAATCCTCTAAACAAAAAATCAGCAAAGAAACATCAATCCTAAATGACTCACTAGACCAGACAGAATTAATTGACATCTTCAGAACATTTCACTCCAAAGCCACAGAATATACATTCTTCTCAAGTACACATGGGTCATTTTCAAAGATAGACCATATATTGGGTCATAGGCAAAGTCTTCAAATTCAAGAAGATAAAAATTATATCAAGCATTTTCTCAGATCGCAGTGGCATAAAACTGGAAATCAACTACAATAGAAACAATCCAAAAAGAATCAAACACATGGAGACTAAACAGAATGCTATTAAACAATGACTGGGTTACCAGAGATATAAAAGAAGAAACAGAAAACATCATAGCAACAAACAACAATAAAAACACAACAATCCAACATCTATGGGAGAGAGTAAAAGCAGTCTTGAGAGGGAAGTTCATAGTTCTACAAGGCTACTGCAAAAAATAAGAAACTGGTAATAAATTACCTAACCCTACAACTCAAAGAGTTAGAAAGAGAGCAATAAGAAAAGCCAAGTGTAAGCAGAAGGAAGTAAATAGTAAAGATCAGAGCAGAGATAAATGACATAGGTACAAAAAAAAATACAAAAGATTAAAAAAAAACAAGAGCTGGTTCTTTGAAAGGATAAACAAGATTGATGAACCTCTATCACCACTAGCCAGGCTCACCAAGAAGCAAAGAAAGAAGACCCAAATAAACAAAATCAGAAATGAGAGAGATGAAATAACAACAGACCCCAACGAAATACAAGGGATTGTTAAAAAATACTATGAACAACTCTATTCCAACAAACTGGATAACCTGGAGGAAATGAACACATTCCTAGAAAAATATAACCTTCCAAAAGTTAATCAGGAAGAATCTAAACATCTCAATAGGCCAATAATTATGGAAGAAATTGAAGCAGTCATAAAAAAGCTCCCAGCAAACAAAAGCCTGGGGCCAGATGGCTTTACAGGGTAATTTTACCAAACATTCAAGGAAGAACTAAAACCTATCCTCCTCAGACTATTCCAAAAAAATTCAAGAGGAAGGAACACTTTCAAGCTCCTTCTATGAAGCCAGCATTACCCTAATATCAAAATCAGATAAACACAATACAATGAAAGAGAATTACAGGCCAATATCCCTCATGAACATAGATGCCAAAATCCTCAACAAAATTCTAGCAAATCGAATCCAACAGTACATCAGAAAGATCACACACATGACCAAATAGGATTTATCCCAGGAATGAAAGGATGGTACAATATTCACAAATCAATAAATGTGATACATCATATAAACAAATTGAGAGATAAAAATCACATAGTCATAATAATTTTTGCAGAAAAAGCATTTGACAAAATTCAATACACTTTCTTGATAAAAACTCTCAGGAACATAATAAAAGGATCATACCTCAACATAATAAAAGCCATATATAATAAACCCACAGCTAATATCATATTCAATGGACAAAAACTCCAACCATTTCTCCTAAGAACAGGAACAAGACAGGGATGCCCACTTTCATCACTCCTGTTCGACATAGTACTGGAAGTAATGGCCATTGCAATTAGACAAGAAGAAGAAATAAAAGCATCCAAATTGGAAAAGAAGAAGTAAAGCTGTCTTTATTTGCAGATGACATAATATTGTTCATAAAAAACCTGAAAGACTCCATAAATAAACTACTACACTTAATAAATGAATTTGGCAATGTAGCATGATACAAAATTAACGCCAAGAAATCTATGGCATTTCTATATACCAATAGTGAACTTACAGTAAGAGAGACAAAAAACCATCCCATTTACCATCACACCAAGATATATATATATCTTAATATTAAGATACCTAGGAATAAACTTAACTAAGGAGGTAAAAGACCTACACATGGACAACTACAGGACAGTGAAAAAATAGATAGAGGAAGACATAAACAGATGAAAGAACATACCATGTTCATGGATTGGTAGAATCAACATCATTAAAATGTCCATACTACCCAAAGCAATTTATAGATTCAATGGACTCCCCATTAAAATACCAACAGCATATTTCACAGACCTGAAAAGAACTCTCCAAAAATTCATCTATAATAATAAAACAAAAATAGCCACAGCAATCCTGAGAAAGAAGAACAAAGTATTGAGATCTCAATTCCAGATTTCCAACTGTATTACAAAGCCCTGTTCTCAAAACAGCCTGTTACTGGCACAAGAAGGGACATATAGACCAATGGAATAGAATAGAAGATCCAGATATCAACCCAAATCACTATGCTCAATTAATATTTGTCAAAGGAGGCATGAACATACAATGGAGTAAGACAGTCTCTTCAATAAATGGTATTGGGAAAATTGGACTGATACATGCAAAAAGAATGACACCAGACCACTAACTTACCCCATACACAAAAATAAACTCAAAATGGATACAGGATTTAAACGTAAGATGGGAAACTATAAAATTACTAGAGAAATCCACAGGCAGAGAAATCTCAGACATATGCCGAAGCAATTTTTTCACCAATGCTACTCCTAGGGCAATGAAAACTGAAGAGAAAATAGGACTACCTCAAAATAAAAAGCTTTTGAACAGCAAAAGAAACCATCAACAAAACAACAAGAAAGCCCACTGTATGGGAGAACATATTTCCAAATGTTATCAATGATAAAGGTTTAATTTCCAACATCTATAGGGAACTTATACAACTTAATAAAAGGAAGATAAACGATCTACTAAAAAAATGGGCAATGGACCTAAATAGAATCTTTTCAAAAGAAGACAGAAGGAAGGAAGGCCAAGAGATATATGAAAACATGCTCAAAGTCACTAATTATTTGAGAGATACAAATCAAAATGACAATGCGGTGCCATCTCATACCTGTCAGAATGGCAGTCATCAACAAATCAACAAACGACACGTGCTGGAGAGGATGTGGAGAAAAAGGAACCCTCATGAATGCAGACTAGTGCAGCCACTGTGGAGAACAGTATGGACTTTTCTCAAAAAAAAAACTAAAAATGGAACTCCCATTTGACCAAGTAATCCCACTCCTAGGAATATATCCCAAGAAACTAGAAACACCAATCAGAAAGGAGATATATACCCCTATGTTCATAGCACCACAATTCACCACAGCTAAGATTTGAAAACAGCCCAAATGCCCATCAGCAGATGAGTGAATTAGAAAACTATGGTACATCTATACAATGGAATACTACACTGCTATAAAAAAGAAGGAATTCTTAGCATTTGTAGCAGCATGAATGGACCTGGAGAGCATTATGTTAAGTGAAATAAGCAAAGTAATGAAAGAAAAATACCACATGATCTCACTCATGTATGGAAAATAAAGACCATTATAACCTGATAAACAAAAAGATAAATACAGAAGCAGTAAAGCACCAAATAGACTGTCAAATTACAATGGGAAAGCAAGGTTGTGTGGGGGAGCAGGAGAAAGAGATCAACCAAAGGATTTGTATGCATGCATATAAGCACACCAATAGACACAAGACACTAGGGGGATGGGATGAGGTCATGCGACAGAGGGCAGAGGAGGCTAGGGGAAGGTCAATGGGGGAAAAAAGGAGATATATAAACCACTACATGTAAACAATTATATATATAGTATATATATAATATATATATATATAAATAAAATCCTACTCCTGAGCACAAAATTGCTGCCCTTTGGCACCTTCATTGGAGCAAATGAAACAAGACTAACCAGAATTGACAAAACACATGCTTCTGCTATATAAAATCCAAATAGTATAATTTGGACACAGCCAAACCAAAATTAAGCGGCGGTGGGGGGGGGAGCTTAAGAGTAATTTTGATATTATTCTCTCTATCTGCTCTGAAAAAGAAACCAAATAGTGTCTGTAAATAAAAAAAATTGTGTTCTGAACTCTATTTCACTATTGCATTTTTCATACAGAATAAGAAGACAATAAAACTGGAAGTCAAACCGAAAAGCATGAAATCAATGGCTCTGTGAAATAATGCATAAGGTTCAATTAGCTTTATATCCTCCTCATAGTTTGTATCAGAATAGGAGAATACACATCCTGCTCAGAATAATTAAAAAATTCAAATCCTGAACGTTATTGATAATAATTTAATACACTCTTTCTTTCAGGTCTTTAATGTCACATGAAATTGTTAATGGTTTCAGTGCCATGTCTATTTCTTCAAATGTTGAAACTTTCTCTGTAATAAATTTATTTCATGTTACATACGTATATGTATTACTCTCACTAGGAAGGGGGAAAGATCACTTCAAAATCTCAGATAATTACCTTGAATAAGAGGTGCTCTTCTGTAACATTACACTTTATAAACTTTTCTTCTAATGCTTCCATTACTCCAACTTGCTCAGATCCAAATAAGTTCCTGGAGGTGGGTTTTCATTTTGCTTTGTTTTGTTTTTACATCAGAGAAACCCATTTCCTTACATGAAAGCCTAATTTTATCAATTTTACTGGCAAGCATGAGGAACAAGCACTTAAGAGTTCCTCATTATTGTCTATATATTCAATATTAAAGTATAAGTTGGCTGTAAAAAGGTACCACAACGTTGTTCTAACTGTTGAAAATTAAAAGGTAATTTTTAAAATTATAAGACCAATACCAAGGTTCCTTTAAAAAAAACTCAGATATGTCTCCTAAACTATAGTTTAAACCAAATATAGTATCAAAAGTCTATAAAATGTACATTGCCACTATTCATAAATTAATGGCATTATGATTTTCTAAATTGCTTAATGCATTGTTGTGGTCATATTGGATAAACTGAATACTTTCTGAGATACATAACTATAAGTATGTAAGTTTATATTTGTTAGTTTAAAATACTCTAATAACATTAAGTATGTTCCACCTTGAATTCAATTGCTTTGTTTAAAGCAGTTTTAACTCTAATTGCTATTGCCATTTGTGTTTATTATTTATAAATTTATATCTTATTTCAACTTTTAGTTTTAATTTACATTTATCTTTTATTGTATTAAGAGTTTTTTTAAACCAAATGATTCCTCACATTTAAATCAGAAATTAAACTTTAAGTTAATGAAATGCAGTCATTTTTGCTATTTTGAAAATGTAAACTTGTTTCAATGTGATTGATATATTAAGGATTAAAATATCTCAAAATTTCCCATTAGTTTACATGCAATTTTGTCTGTGAAACACTAGGACAGTTCTAAATCAGGTCAATTTTGTCTCCCAGAAGATATTTAACATGTCTAGAGACATTTGTCATTACTTGGCGGGAAGAAGGGATGGGGGTTGCTCCTGGCATCTAGTGGACAGAGGCCAAGGATGCTGAGAAACATCCTACAATGGGCAATTCAGCCCTTCCCCACAACACAAAATTATCCAATCCAAAACGTCAGTAGTGGCAAGGGGTAGAAACTTCGCAGAAAGCAAACAGAAATTGAACATGACAGATGAAACTCAAACATCCTTGGTACCCTCTTCACTCCTGTTCTGAGATTGAGTCTGATTCTCCTCCCTTCCTAGAAATAAACATTACAATGAACATGGTAACTTTTCAGTTCATATTTTCAAATTTTTATTTTGTGTTCAGAGATAACATATAGTATTTATTTTTTTTATGCACAGTGCTTTCTTTTTTATGAAAAAGTATTATTTTAAATTTCCATTCTACATTACTAGGTTTTTAATTTTTTAAATTTATTATTATTATTATTATTTTACTGATTTCAGAGAGAGGGAGAAAGAAAGGAAAAAGGGGAGGAGAGAAACATCAATGATGAGAGAGGATCACCAATCAGCTGTCTCCTGCATGACCCCCACTGGGGATTGAACCTGAAACATGGGCATATGCTTCAATCAGAATTTGAACCATGACCTCCTGGTTTATGGGCTCAACCACTGAGCCATTGCTGGTTATCTTGAAACTTTTTTTAAAAATCATTTTTTATTTTTTTAAAAACAGTTGACATATAGTATCATATTAGTTTCAGATGTATACCCTAGTGATTAGACATTATATAACTTACTAAGTGATCATCCTGATAAATCTTGTATCCCTCTGACACTATAAGTAGTTATTAGAATATTATTGACTATATTCCATGTGCTGCACTTTATATCCCCATGATTATCATGTTTCTACCAATTTGTGCTTCTTAATCCCTTCACCTTTTTACCACCCCTTTCATCAGGCAATCATCAAAATGTTCCCTGTATCTATGAATATGTTTCTTGTTCATTTAAGTTGCTTGTTCACTTATTTTCTTTTTATTAGATTCAATTGTTGATAGATATACTTTTAATGCCATTTTATTGTTCATAAATTTGATATTTTTTCTCTTTTCTTTCTTCTTCTTAAAGAAGACCCTTTAATATTTCATATAATACTGGTTTGTTGGTATATTCAAGAAAATTATGTTACCTTTATAGAAAGTATACATTCAAACAGAAGAATTCTGGTAGAACTTTATTCTGGACCAACTTATTTCTGATGGCATGTGGGAAAACTAATATTTGATAATCTTCATTGTCAGTGTTCCCTTAATCCTAGATTAGCACCATTGTCTCTGCAGGAACAGTGGGTGAGGGAAGGTGGAATAAATATCTAGGTCTGCTAGAAAGGAGAGGACACCAGAACAGTCTGGAGACTCTGGGTCGAAGTTAGAATCTTTCCCTCTCTAGTATTAACAGACGTTACTGTGACATTCAGTTTCCCTTAGCAAAGCAAAGAACAATTCATATGGCACTGCTTTTTATTAAAAGACTAGCCAGAAGTGGCATTAAGCAGCAAGAGGTATGGGGGAAATGTTTAGGCTCGCCATACTCTGAAAAAGAAAAAAATAATAATAAAAATGCAACCTTTCTAAAATTCCAAAAGGCAGGAATGAAGGGAACTTGTTAGAACTCTTGCTAGAATGTGTTCTCATGCTTATGTGTCTACAAGAGATTCTGCTGAGTTCTTTGCTCTTTTTCATATAGGGTCTGCCTTTTTTCCTTTTTCTTTTCCAGTCTTTCCTATAAGGCAAGGTTTGTTTTCTCACTGTGTATTTTTCTCCTTTTGGCCTGCAGGTGGCGCCTCTGCTCCAATGTCCTTCAGCTGCCCAGCTGTCAATAGATCTTGATTCCTCAGAAGCAAGTACTTGCCACATTACCTTATGTGATTAAAGCAGGCAGTTTTGCTTTTAGCCAAAAACCAACTGTTCCTGGAATCACAAGACCATTAGAATTTATTAATCTGAAATGAATACCAAGAAGCAGAGAATATAAAAAGAACAGGCTTTCACGATTGGGAGTTCTATCCAAGAGGTTTATGTGAGAGATGGATTTTGATTTCATGATGAATCACGATAAGCAATATATACACGATAAGCAATACATACAAAAGCATAGTCTACCAAACAAAAATCCATGTTACACTCTGAAAAAGTTGATGGTCATTCCAACAATATTGCTCAAATGTCAAATACACAGGGATTGGAGTAATTCGGGTCACATTTTAAAGAGAGAAACAAGTACAGAGAAATTAAGTGATGTGTTCAAAGTCATGCAGTAAGTTACAGAGTCGGGGTGAAAACCCATGCAGTCTGGCTCAGAGCTGGTTCTCTGAGTCACCATTGTCCCACTTCCCAGCACTTTGTGGGTATCTTCTGAACTCTTAATGGAAACCCTTAAGCACTATCTACACTCATATCAGTAACTCCTTGGGAGGTAGAGGGTGGAGGAGGATGTGGCCTTATGCAACCTCGTCAGTAGCTGATCCATGATGCTCCTATACATACATCATCATTCGCCATGGGAAGTTTCCAGACCTTCCGTTCAGAACTTCTGTTGTTCTTGGACTTTTCAAGTGCTTCAAGGAGACCCTATTATCTAGTTAGAATGAAATTAGGATGACAAGCCTTATTGAGGAAAACAAACCAAAAAATGTACAATGGATCCAATGTAGTAGAAATGTATTTCTTGTGCACACAAGCTCATGTGCTCAAAATCATTGCTATCCCCCAAGAAGTCACTCCTGGACTGAGATAATTCTTCCCAGCAGTTCCACCTCCTCCCACAGGAATGGTGCTCATCCCCATTAACCCAGTGGGAGGAGAAGGAGCACAAAGGATTATGCACAAAAGATTTTGATGGATAGGGCTTGGAAATTGCACATGTCACTTCCACTCACATTCCATCAGCCAAAACATGGTCATGTGGCTGAATCTAGCTGCAGGATTAACTTTAGTACTGTGCCCAGAAAGAAAAGGAAATGGGATTGAAGAATAGCTAGCCAGCCTCTGCCACACAGCTAATCTCCAAATTCACAGAAGATACAATCAATAAAAGAATTTCAAACTCTATTTCAGTATATCATGTAATCCTTTTCTCCTCCTCCTCCTCCTCCTCCTCCTTTCTCTTTCTCTTCCTCTTCCTCTTCTCCTTCTTCAAGGGAGAGAACCACAGCATTGGAGCTTTTAGCTTCTTCAGCTTATGTAAGCAGATCAATGTTGGTTTTCACCCTCACTTTCTAGACAGGTAAGTGTAGCTCATGAGGGGCCTATACAAAATAAAACAAAGAAGAATTTGAACCTTCTTATTTCTAATGTTTTCTTCCACACAAAAGACCACTGCTAATCTCCTTCAAATGTGTATCAGTGATGGCTGACATGAGACAGAGGACCCAGCATTGCTGACTTCTGTTTCCACATTATCATTACAGTGAATGTAACCAATGTTAATACCATCCTTGGATGGAACTGTAACCACAGTGACAGATGCACAGAGGCAAAACTGCTGGTTGGTATCTGAAATCACATGGGGAACCTATTCTGGAGGAAACAGAGATGTAGGTCAGATGCTCACCCACTGGGCTCCTCACCCCCCCCCCCCCCCCCCCCCCCCCCCCCCCCCCCCCCCCCCCCCGCCCTCCGCCCAGGCTCCTGGCATACCTTAGGACTGTGGGGGACAAACTTGAAGACTACTTTCAGAAACCATGTCAGCTACTGTGAAGAGCTATGAATAGACTCATATCCCAGGAATTTCCACAATATGACACCGAGGGGTCCCTTTTCTAAGGATAAATGCCTGTTGCATGAAAAGTGATAGGCGAATCTCTACCTGATTCTATAATCAGGTCACCTTTCTATTTAACACTAGAGTCTTCTGGGTTCTTCCGCTCAGCAACACTCACAAGCCTAGGGACCAACCACCAGATGCCAATTTCTATGCTACTTTCCACTGCAGAACACATACTTTCACACTAGCTTTGCCAGAAATCCCAAGGTTAGGATTATATTGTTGCCCCTCTGCCACCCCTTTCTAACTAGCCAAATCAAATAATGAAGACAGTAGGGTCCCAAATTAGTCCATGTCTAAAATTAGATATAGAGTGATTGGTAATATGTGGTAGCAAAGAAATTTGACTAAGGCATTCTAATTTTTTTGTAAGCCTTTTTAATGAGTTAGCTACCCTAAAGGATTTACCTTTTAGAGATTTACATGTGTCTTAATTCCAGAAGACAGAAAGTTATTGTAACAATTAGTTTCTATTTTCCCCCTTCTGAACTATAAGAAGGGTAATGATAGTGTCAGCTCATATTTATACTTTTTATTTATTTTCAGCCCTTTAGTGGTTGTTGGAATAGGCATTTAACAAACAGTTGTGGAAGGAAGAGAGAAAGTAAGGAATGAGCCAACAAATGAAGGGGAGAGAAAAGACCATTTTGTGGCACAATCTGAAATAGTCTTAAAGCCTTGTTGGATTTTCACAAGAAAATACTGAAATCAGATGAGGAGATATCCCATTGATAAAATGAAAGTAAACCCAAATCCTGGAGAAAAATAGTAAGTTCCCTAGGCCGAGTTTGATGACATAAATCCTTGATTAAGAACCAAGAGGTCTGGGGATTGGAATTTGCCTTGTTGCTAAACAGCTAAGGAGTCATAGACCTTGAATAATTTACATTTTAAAATGAGAATGATACTTCCTATTCTATCTCAAAACCAGGGTGTGAAAAGTCAGGGCAGAGAGAGGCTGCCAGGGGCTATAGCATAACCAAAAAATAACTAAGCTATTTAGGAAATCTAGAACACTCTGCCTGTGACATTTTAATTTTCAACTTGCAAAGTACATTATCGTGGTACTCTAAGTTTTTAAAATTAAATAATAAAGGCATCTGCTTTTGTATTTGGGATGAGACCTCAAAGTGATAACCATGGATGTCCCTGTAATAAGGGCTTCACAGATGGGGAAACAAATGCAGCAAAAATCTGTGAGACAGTTGGGCAGCCTCACAACTGATCATGTGACCAAGCACACAGTTTGAGAAAACATTGAAAATCCCAGCCACCATGTGAGTGGTACCCATAGGCAGCATTTTTTCACTAGGTTACAAAAAGAAACCATCAGTGTGTGCAAATGCTTCATTAATAACCAGACTCAGCAGAGAGTACAGGGCTGGCCAGCTCTTGCCTGGCACCTGAGCCAGTGTGCCGTGCCTCCCTTACTTCTTCTCCTCAGACTATTAGTGCTCCTCTCTTATTTTTTCAAAGTGCCCTAAGTGATCACTATGGAAATATGATAAGCTTAAGAACAAAAGCAAGTTTCAAAATAAAGGAAAATATGGTCACCAGAACTTAAAAGAAAAAATTCTGGGCACCTAGTTTACTTTTCTTAATTCCTTTCCTACTGGCTTCCTATCAAAAGATCTTCCTTTCAAAATGTCCTGTTAAATATACCTCCAGTCCACCAACTACTAAAAATTTAAATTACGTATGACAAAGTGATAACACTCTGCAGAAATATTTCAAAACTGTTTGAATCATAAATTCTCCTAATGTCTTCCCAAGGCACAGAGCAAATAGATATTTTCGCAGATGGTGCTGCAAGGAGGAAAGACATCACCAGTCCTGGAACCAGGCAAGAAGGCGCTCTCACTGTTCTGACTTACCTGACCCTTAGCTTTGGGCTAAACCTCCATGCTAGATATTTTTACTCCCTAAAACTTGATAATACATTCAATTCTTTACATTCTTCATACTTTTCTTTTCCTCCCCAGACCTCAATTGCATGACAAAGTCTCCTTCCTATTTGTCTGTTTCCACACTACAAAGGGTGGGGACAGTTGGTGCCTTTCCTGTCCTCATCTCCTTTTACCAAGAAAAAAAAAAGCACTTTAAACAAAGGCCTTAGCACTCTCCTCACATTTTCTCAGCCAATAATTGTCTCAGCTACAATGTATTCCATCTTTACAAACCCTCACTGTTGTTGTTTTAACTTCCATTTATATCATTGTGGAGGCGACAGCTCCAGGCGGGCTTTCCCAGGAGCCTCAACTACCAGGTGCCCACTCGCCTCTTGACAGGGTGACTCCCCAGGAGCAAGGTCTAACAGAGCAAGGCTTGTGCTGGGCAGCCAGCCTCCTGCCCTCTCTTCACCAGGAGTCCGGATGGCTCTCAGCTACCAACCAGGATGCTGCTAAGAGTGGCACCTCTTTCCTCCCCAGTGCCCATCCACAGCTCAGTTTCACACCTAAGGTCAGGCAGCTTCCAATAGCCATCTGTACAGCTCTCCTTAACCCTCAGGCTGTAGTCTTCTAATTCTCCTCTGGCTTTCAAATCTCTTAATGACATGCGGACCTGGATTTGAATTCTGGTTCAGTTCAAATCTCCATCACCCCTACAGAACAGACAGTGCTGACAACAAAATTCATCCTTCTTCAAAGCAGCTCAGTGTCTGCAGCCTCCATTTCTGCCTGACCTCATCCTGTACTTTTGTTATGCCTGGTTATAAGTCTTTTGATATACAAAGGCTGGCAGTGCTTTTGAAATGAGTGCCCAAATATGAAATTTTTCGTTGTAAAGCACTGTGCTTATTTTTCCTTCTAGGACATTTGAGCAAGGCAAGGCAGGCACTAGCCCCCATGACAGTAGTGGAATCCTCTGTTCAAAAGCAAAGTCACTTATTCAAGGGGCCACAGCTACTGAAAATGAAAGATTTGAATTTCACCCCTAAAGTTCTATATTGTTTTCATAGCATCTAGGGTTTCTGATGATCCCTTCAAAACTGCTAATAGATTTCAAAATTAACCATCCTCTAAGTTTTCTAATTCGCTCACCATGCTCATAAGTGGAAATAGAGAAAATGCCATAGGTTAGCCAGAGAAGCCACTGAAAGGCTCATTGTGTGCAGTCACTAGGTGGCCAGGGTGAGCCCTGAAAGGCCCAGAAACCCAGCCAGCTCTGCCCTTCAAACATTTTTTGACAGTAGTATTTTGGACTAATTATGTGGCACAGTTGTTCCTAACCATCTGCCTGTGGATGTTCAGGACTTGGGAGAGAAGAATTCACTCTAAGAATTTCATAGAATCCTAGAGCCATGCATAGATGATTCTCCCCATGCACTAGAATGAGCCTTTCCCACAATCAGCATCT
>PVJN01046589.1:0-16369 GCA_004026805.1 Lasiurus borealis
TATTCTCTCTTTGTCTTTTGCTCTTGGCATTTTAATTATGATGTGTCTTGGTGTGGTCCTCTTTGGATTCCTTTTATGTGGGGTTCTGTGTGCTTCCTGGAATTGTAAGTCCATTTCTTTTACCAGATGTGGGAAGTTTTCAGTCATTATTTCTTTAAATAGATTTTCAGTATCTTGCTCTCTCTCTTCCTCTGGCACCTCCACAATTCTGATGTTGGTACGCTTGAAGCTGTCCCAGAGTCTCCTTACATTATATTCACAATTTTGGATTCTTTTCTCTTCTTGCTTTTCCAGTTGAGTGTTTTCTATTTCTTTATATTTAAAATTTTTGACTCGATTCTTGCCTTTCTCTAGTCTGCTGTTAGGATTCTGTATATTTTTTATTTCAGTTAGTGTCTCTAGTTGGTCCTTTTTCATCTCCTCTTGGGGCTTGCTAATTTTAAGCATCACCTCTAGCATCTCTAGTTGGCTCTTTTGTATCTCTAGTAGGCTTTCGCTAAATTTATCCACCTTTTCTTCCATATTCTTGAGAGACCTTATAAGCATGGTTTTGAACTCTATATCCAGTCAGTTTTTTTCCTCCATTTCTTTTGTTTTTGATCCCTTCCCTTGTTTTGGCATTTTCACTTTGTCGGGGAAACTTTTTTATTTGCAAGACCACAGAAGCCTCTGTTGAGCTTGGGATGGGTGGAGTCTCAGGGCTTAAGGGACCGCCTTGCCTTCCAGTAGGCCCCGCCCTCCACGGCCCGGGAGTCTCACGTGACTGGGTAATGGCTGGAGCGGTGCTGTGCGCGCGCGCCCGCAGTGCCTCTAGACCGCTGCCTTTCCAGCTCCCCTGCTCCCCTGCGTACCAGGACCACACGAGTCTAGGTCTCCAGGGTTTCGCCCGAATCAGGGGCCCAGTGGACTCAGAAGTGGCAGAGTTGAGAGGGTCTGTCTCCCACCCAGTTGCAAAAGCCAGCGGCAGAATCAGCAATCTGTCCTCAGTGTGGCGCCAGCGCCCTGTGTGTGCGTGTGCGTGACCAGGACCAGACCCTCCTATCTTTTGCGACTCCCCTAAATTTCCGTGCACTTCTCCCTTTTCACAGTCCAAACTCCCCCCGTATGAGTTTCAGCTGGGTCTGGGGTTTAGTGTCGTAGGATAAGGGGTTCAATGCCGTTGGGAGTCTCCGTTTCCCTCCCGTCAGAGAAAGCCAGCCAGGTACTCGGGCACCCGCTCTCTTAGCACACGCGTCTCCGTCCCTCAGATTTTTGCAGTTCCTCTGGGTGTCTGTGAGCCTCTCTCTTTCCTTCTAGCTGTAGAACTTCCACTCAGCCAGCTTTCCTGTGGTTCTGGATGATGTCTGTTCTGTCTTTTAGTTGTAGTTTTGAAGTTGTTGTGCGAGGCAGCAGTGTAGGTGTTTACCTATGCCGCCATCTTGGCTCCTCCCCTCCTTGGTTGGAGCATTTAATCCATTTACATTTAAAGTTATTATTGATAGGTACTTATCTGTTGCCATTTTTTAGTCTTTACCCCAGAGTCCCTTCCTTGCTTCCTATTTCTTTTTTTTACAGCAGACACTTTAACATGTCTTGCATTGCTGGTTTGGTGGTAATATATTCCCTTATTCCTTTTTTGTTTGTGAAGCTTCTGATTTCACCTTCAATTTTGATTGAAAGCCTTGCAGGGTACAGTATTCTTGGATTCAGACCCTCCCTTTGTGTGACTTTGTATATTTAATTCCATTCCCTTCTGGCCCTATAAGTTTCTGTTGAGAAATCAGTAGCTAGTCTTATGGGTGTTCCTTTGTAGGTCTCTGGCCACTTTTACAATTCTTACTTTGTCGTTGTTGTTTGCCAATTTAATTATAATGACCTTGGTGTTGGTTTTGTGGGGTTTCTTTTGCTTGGAACTCTGTGAGCTACTTGGATTTGTGTTGGTTTTTTTTTCTTTCCTATATGGGGGAAATTTTCTGTCATTTCTTCAAACAGGTTCTCTAATCCTTGCTCAGTTTCCACTCTTTCTGGAACCCCAATTATGTAGATGTTGTGCTTTTATTCGTGTTATCTCAAAGTTCCCTTTGGCTAGCCTCTTGCTTTTTAATTTTTTTTTTCTAGAAGCTGCTGGACTTGGGTATTTTTTCTACCGTGTCTTCTAGCTCACTGATGTGGTCCTCTGCTTCTTCTAGTCTACTTTTGATGCTTCCTATTGAGTTCTTTAAAGCAGTGTTGTCATTTTTCATTTATTCTTGCATTTTTTCTTGCTTCTTAGGGTCTTCTACACTTCCTCTTGGCTATTACTCATATTGTCGAATTTGTTTTCCATTCTTTTCATCCACCTTATGATCATTTATCTGAACTCTTTCTCTGGCAGGCTTATTTCTGCTTGTATTTTGTTTACTTCCTTTTCTGGTGATACCTGCCTTTATGTCGTATGTGGGTGATTTCTTCTTTTGCCCATGGTCTTTCTTCTCCGGGTCTCTTGTTATGTAGTTCTCTCTCCTATGTTGATTCAAAGGCACATACTACAACACAACCTGGTACAACACACAAGGCACTGAACATAAATGTATTCACGATGTTAATAATCACCAATAAGGTGACCACCAATGAAAGACAAATTAGAGGTAAGTAGAGAAAGAAGAACAAGAAAATGAGGAAAAAAGAAAGGAAAGAAGTGCCAAACTCAAATTGGGAGGGGGAGAAAAAAAATAGATAAATGAACAAAAAATAAAAAGGAGAAGAAGAAAAGAGAATGTGGAAATAAAAGAGAGAAAAGAAAGTGGATAAGAGAGAAAAGGGAACAAAATATATATGTCAGGAGAAAACTCCAATAGAACAGTCTATAATCCCACCAAAGTCAGCAAACAGTACCTGGAGATTAATACAAACTACAAATAACAACTGGTATCAAGGGAGGCGAGGGAAAAGACAGGTAAAACACAAACCAAAACAAAGTAAACGTAAAGCAAAATAAAACAAGTAGAATAAACTAAAACAATCTCACAAAAAAAGTACAAAAAATTGATATCATCACCGTTCAGGCAAATAGTAACAAAAGGGCATAGAGAAAAACAACTTTTTGGATAGTGAAGAAAAGAAGAGAGAGTATGAACTTGTAGTAGGGGATTTGTAATTAGATATATAAGTGGAGTGAAATTTTAACCTGGTAAAGAGAAAGAATAGGGAGAATCTAGAGTTGGAAAAGAGAAAGAGAAACAAGACAACAAAATGGGGAAAGTTAGGAGGAAAGTGTTGGCATAAAGGTAGACTTGAGATGGAGTAAAATTATGCTAAAGGAAAGATGAAAATAGAATGTGAACTCTAATCTCAAAGTAAAATAAAGAGAAAAAAAATGACACTTGTTTTTTTCCAAAAAGGTAAAATTGTAGTAGTAATAATACTAGTTGAAAACAAAAATGTAACAATTAAAAAGGTAAAATCAATTGAGGAGGAAAGAAAAAAAATAGTTTTTTAATTAAAATATGCAAAAATGAAAAATAAAATAAAATAATTTTAAAAATAAAAATAAATAAATAAATAGAATGGTCATTCACTTCCACTATTGTTATGCTTGGCACTCCTGTTTCCTAGTAGGGAAGGTATTGCAGTTCCTTCTGTTCCACTGCTGAGTTCTTAATCTCTTTTTTCTTTTGTGGTTAAGAGAGTCAATTTGTGCGTCATCCACTGGGTGGCAGTGTTGCAGAATTGACCTTTGAGACAAAGCACAGGACCTCTCAAGGCTGTGCTCAGATCCTGCTACTCTGTGGTTCTCAAAACTGGTTTGTGGGGATTTTGCAGCCGGGATATTGTAATAACTGCCAGACTGTCCCTCTGCTTCAGATCAAATTGAATTGTTTTCTAGAGCTCCCCTCTGTCAACAACTTCCAGAGTTTGCTTCCACACTTAGGGATCACACCCTGCCCCACATCCACGGACCACTCCAGAAGCAGCTTTCCCAAAGCCTGACTCCCACAGTGTGCACATCTCGGTTCTGTGGGACAGGAGACCTCGCCTTATCCCAGGTGAAATCTGACTTTTCTGTGTGCCCTGTGGATCTCCTCTTAATCCGCTGTGTGTCTGCAGATTGGAAAGTTGTGTTCTGGGTCCCAGGCTGTTCAGTGAGTGATTCAGCTGCAGCTTTCAGACTCCCGCAGACATCAACCTCCCTCTGCAAGATGGCGTGGTCTTCACGTTCTTGCTGGTGGCTCCGGCAGACAAAAACCCCGTGGCAGTTGGGCTGCCTGGCCAGGAGAGCCCCGTCCAGCACTCCCACACCTTCTTCTGGAGCATAGCTGACTTTTAACTTGCCAACAAATACTCCCAGTGCTACTCTCAGGTGCTCTCTCTCCCTCTGCCCAAAGACAAGGTTCCAGACATGTTCATCTATTCCGCTACCATTTCCAGAAAACCCAGCAGCAATTTTTTAAAAAGTACATGAAAGGATTTAATCCCTTTCAGAAGGAACTAAGACACTAGGAAGGCACTTGAGCATTCTATACTGGCCCCTCTTTCCTCTTTTGCCAAGAGGAACCCTCTTCTCACAATCCAATGGCCCACAGCTGTAGCCTGAGCTCTCTATTCACACTGAGGCTGAAGCCTCAAGGTGGCTGGTATAATGGACCTGTCTCTTGCCCACTGATGTGAGCTGGGCCCTTCCTGGAGAAGGAACCTGAATTCCCTGAGATATGTGATAAGTGCTAGGACTTCGCCAGCAGGCGAGGGGATCCCCATGGCAGGTGCTTGATGTGGAGGCCATGGGGGGATAGGCTACCATGGAGACAGAACTGAACCTCACAACATCTTGCTTAGCCTCTGAGGATGACTGGTTAACCAGAGATGAGTAAGATTCCTCAGGGAAGGAGCAACCTAAGACAGGCACAGTCACAGATGGGCCATCGGGAGACAACTTGGGGGTCAGCAGAGGTAGGGCACAGCTCCTCACCTCCCCCCAAGTTTGCAGGGGTCTGAACCCTCACCCCTTCTGAGGGAGGTCTCCTGCCCCCATGGCTACTTCACTTCCCATGCTCAGCACAGACCAGAACCCAGGTAAGAGACAGAGATGTGGCCCAGCTCAGATTGGACCCAGGTAACAGACAGAAACATGCTGACAGCTGCTGCCCTATATCTAAATTCAGCCTAGCACTAGGAATGATCAGTGCCTACTCAAGAATGCAAATAAACCTTTTCACTAATATATACAGAGTAATCTAAGATTGTTGGTATAGTATTAAATTTTACAGTAAAAGAGTAATCAAGCTTTAAGATTAATTTAAATTGGCAAATTGAAATAAGTGAACACCTAAGAAAATTTAAATGTACTGGACAAAAAGCTGTTTCTAAAGTGTTAATTAAAATTTCTATTGATAGCTCATCTCATGGTAAAATTGCTTAACATGCAATGAACATAAAACAGGCATATTTGTGTGCAAAAAAATAAAATTTAAAGTTATCAAGATTGCCTTAAAAATTTTTCAAAATTCTCCATTAATCCAAAAAAAAGGGGTGGAGGAGAGTAGGATAATATCATGTAAGGAAAAATATCCAGTAAGTAAATTACATCTAGAAAATTTTTGCTTTAGAAAATTAATTTTCATTTATAATTCTAAAAGCAAGACACCCATGAAAAACACACATGATGTCAAAATAAGCCAAAGGAAAAGTGGGTAAGCAAAAATAAAAAAGGACCCCAAATCAATTTTATAGAAAAGATTCCTTTATTAACTTTTGATGGAGAATATGTTTATGTACATTCAGGAAACAACTCCAAGACCAAGTGGACTCCTGCAACAGAGAGGAACTGACAGGTCTGGGCCAACCACGAAGACAAGAGGAGAAAGAATAATAAAGAACATTATAAACTGATGAACAAAAGGATAGATACAGAGGCAGTAAAGCTTCAAACAGACTGTGAAATTACAGCAGAAAGATTAAAGTTAGGTGAGGTAGATAAGAGATCAATCAAAGGACTTGTATGCATGCATATAAGCATAACCAATGAACATAGACACTGGGGAAGTTGGGTTAGGCCTGGGAGAGAGGGGGGGCAATGAGGAAATATGTATAAAAAATTAATAAAATAAATAAAATAAAATAAGAGGAGAAAGAGTCAAGAGATGGAAGACGCTGACGATGCCTTGCCATGTGAGCAGTCAGCAGTTGTTTGTTGCTACAGAATGCCTAGAACCAAACCAGAGAGGGTCAGACTGACATTGTCACCATTTGTCCCCTATCCAGATACCATTGATGATGTGTACACATAAGGGACTGTTTGACATTGAAACTGGGACTCAAAACTATTGTACATTGAAATTGGGACTCAAACAATTTTTTGCTCTTATTAATTTATTTCTAGCCTACAAAGGCAAGATGTTTTTAAAGACAAGAATCGGGGGGTAGAGGAGAAACAGATACAGAGGCAAAGAAGCAATGGACAGACTGTCATGCTACAAGGGGAAGGCAGGGGAGGTTGTAGGGGGGCCGGTAAGAGATCAATCGAAGGACTTGTATGCATGTATGTAAGCACAGCCAATGAATACAGGGCATTGGGTTGGGGGAAACAGGTGAGGACATGTACTGGGGGGTTGTGAAGGCTGGGAGAGGGCAATAGGGAAAAGAAAAAAATAAATAAATAAGTTAAAAAACATAATAAAATAAAAATAGTTGGCTTTGCTCAAAAAAACAACAACAACAAAAAAAGAATAGAGAATCCCTATATCGACCCAAAATTCTGTGCTCAATTAATATATATTTATTTGTTATTTTTTTATTAATGTGTTACATGTATGCATATGTTCCCATTCTCCCCCCCTCCCAGGAATACCCTAACCCCCAGTGTCTTGTGTTTATTGGTTATATTTATATGCATGCATGAAAGTCCTTTGGTTGATCTCTTATCTACCGCACCTCTCCTTAAACTTTCCTCTGTAATTTGACAGTTTGTTTGATGCTTTACTGCCTCTGTATCTATCTTTTTGTTCACCTTTTTATAATGTTCTTTATTATCCACAAATGAGTGAGATCATGTGGTGTTTCTCCTTCATTGACTGGCTTATTTCACTTAGCATAAGGCTCTCCAGTTCCATCCAGATTGCTGCAAATGGTAAGAATTCCTTCTTTTTTATGGCAGCATAGAATTCCATTGTGTAGATGTACCATAGTTTATAATCCACTCATCTGCTGACGGGCATCTACCCTATTTCCAAACAGTAGCTATTGTAAATTGTGCTACTATGAACATAGGGGTGCATAAATCCACTCTGATAACTGTTTCTCGTTTCTTAGGATGAATTTCTAAGAGTGGGATTGCTGGGTCAAATAGGAGTTCCATTTTTAAATTTTTGAGAAAACTCCATAGTGTTCTCCACCGGGGCTGCATCAGTCTTCATTCCCAACAGCAGTGCACCAGAGTTCCTTTTTCTCTACATCATCACCAACACTTGTCATTTGTTGATTTGTTGATGATTGCCATTCTGACAGGTGTAAAATGGTATCACATTGTCATCTTGATTTGCATCTCTCGGATAGTTAGTGAATTTGAACATGTTTTCATGTGTCTCTTGGCCTTCCTTCTGTCTTCTTTCAAAAAGGTTCTATTTAGGTCCATTGCCCATTTTTTTATTGGATAATTTATCTTCCTTTTATTAAGTTGTATAAGTTGGCTGTAGATGTTGGAGATTAAACCTTTATCAGTGATAACATTGGCAAATATGTTCTCCCATACAGTGGTCTTTCTTGTTGTTTTGTTGATGGTTTCTTTTGCTGTGCAAAAGCTTTTTATTTTGATGTAGTACCATTTGTTTATTTTTTCTTGAGTTTCCATTGCCCAAGGAGCTGTATCAGTGAAGAAATTTCTTCAGCTTATGTCTGAGATTGTGCTGCCTGTAGATTTCTCTATTATTTTTATGGTTTCCTGTCTTATGTTTAAGTCCTGTATCCATTTTGAGTTTATTTTTGTGTATGGTGTCAGTTGGTGGTCTAGTTTCATTTTTTTTTTTTTGCATGTAGCTCTCCAATTTTCCCAACACCATTTATTGAAGAGGCTGTCTTGAAACCATTGTATGTTCATGCCTCCTTTGTCAAATATTAATTGAGCAGAGTGGTTTGGATGGATATCTGGATTCTCTCTTCTATTCCATTGGTCTATATGTCTGTTCTGGTGCCAGTACCAGGCTATTTTGAGAACAGTGGCTTTGTAATACAGCTTAAATATGTTATTGAGATCCCACCTACTTTTAATCTTCTTTCTCAGGATTGCTGGCTATTTGGGGACTTTTTTTATTCCAGATAAATCTTTGGAGAGTTCTTTCTAGGTCTGTGAAATATTCTGTTGGTATTTTAATGGGGATGAGAATGAATCATTGATTGCTTTGGGTAGTATGGACATTTTAATGATGTTGATTCTCCCAATCCATGAGCATGGTATGCTCTTCCATCTGTTTATGTCATCCTCTATCTCTGTTTATTCCTAGGTATCTTAATTTTTTTTTGGTGTGATGGTAAATGGGGTTGCTTTAATATTCTCTCTTTCTGCGATTTCACTATTAGTGTATAGAAATGCCATAGATTTCTTGGCATTAATTTTGAATCCTGCTACCTTGCCAAATTCATTTATTGTCTATTGGTTTTTTGGATGGAGTCCGTTGGGTTTTTTATGTACAGTATCATGTCTTCTGCATGATACTGTACATGCAGATTTACTTCTTGTTTTTTAATTTGGATGCCTTTATTTCTTCTTCCTGTCTAATTGCAAGGGCTAATACTTCCAGTACTATGTCGAACAGGAGTGGTGAGGGTGGGCATCACTGTCGTTTTCCTGTTTAGGGGAAATGGTTTTAGTTTAGGCCCAGTGAGTCTGATGTTAGCTGTGCATTTATGAAATATGGCTTTTATGATGTTGAGGTATGATTCTTCTATTCCCACCTTGCTGAGAGTTTTTAATCAATAAAGGGTGTTGAATTTTGTCAAATGCATTTCCTGCATCAATTGATATGACCATATGATTTTTATGTCTCAATATGTTTATGTGATGAATCACATTTATTTATTTGTGGATATTGTACCATCCTTGCATTCCTAGGATAAATCCTACTTGGTCATGGTAGATGATCTTTCTGATATACTGCTGGATCTGATCTTGCTAGAATTTTTGTTGAGGATTTTGGTATCTATGTTTATGGGGGATATTGGCCTGTAATTCTCTTTTATTGTGTTGTCTTTATCTGGTTTTGATATTCGGGTGATGCTGGCTTTATAGAAAGTATTGGGAAGTGCTCCTTTTTCTTGAATATTTTTGAATAGTCTAAGGAGGTTAAGTTTTAATTCTTCGTTGAATGTTTGGTATAACTCTCCTGTGTAGCCATCTGGTGCTGGGCTTTTTTTGCTGGAAGCTTTTTGATGACTGCTTCAATTTCTTCTTTAGTTATTGGACAATTGAAATGTTTAGATTCTTCCTGATTGAGTTTTTGAAGGTTGCATTTTTCTAGGGATATGTCCATTTCCTGCAGAATGTCCATTTTGTTGGAATAGAGTTGTTCAGAGTATTTTTTACCAATCCTTTTTATTTTGGCAGGGTCTGTTGTTTTTATCCTCTTTCATTTCTGATTTTGTTTATTTGGGTCTTCTCTCTTTGTTTCTTGATGATTCTGGCTAGAGGTCCATCAATCTTGCTTATCCTTTCAAAGAACCGGCTTTTGTTTTTGTTGATCTTTTGAATTATTTCTTTGGTCTCTATGTTGTTTATCTTCTCTCTGATCTTTACTATTTTCTTCCTTCTGCTCACACTGGACTTTTCTTGTTGCTCTTTTTCTAGCTCCATGAATTGTAGGGTTAGGTAATTTATTACCATTGTTTCCTATTTTTATTATTTTTTTTTTTTTTTGCAGTAGGCTTGTAGAACTATGAACTTCCCTCTCAAGACTGCTTTCACTATTTCCCATAAATTTTGTATTGTTGTGTTGTCATTGTCATTTGTGGCCATGATGTTTTGTATTTTTTGCTTTATCTCTCTGATTACCCAGTCACTGTGTAATAGCATGCCGTTTAGTCTTCATGTGTTTGATTTCTGTGTATTGTTTTTATTGTAGTTGATTTCCAGTTTTATGCCACTGTGGTCTGAGAAAATGCTTGATATGATTTTTATCTTCTTGAATTTGAAGAAACTTTTCCAAGGACCCAACATATGGTCTATCTTTGAAAATGACACATGTGCACTTGAGAAGAATGTATATCCTGTGGCTTTGTAGTTCCAAAGATGTCAACTAATTCCACCTGGTCTAGTGAGTCATTTAGGATTGATGTTTCTTTGCTGATTTTTTGTTTAAAGGATTTGTCCAGTGGTGACAGTGGTGTATTAAAGTCTCCTACTATGATTGGATTACTGTCAATCTCTGCCTTGATATCTTCCAGGAGTTGTTTTATGTATGTAGGTGCTCCTGTATTGGGTGCATATATGTTTACCAGAGTTATTTCTTCTTGTTGGATTGCTCAATTTAGTATTATGAAGTGGCCTTCTTTATCTCTTATTATGTCCTTCACTTTGAGATCTAATTTGTCAGATATAAATATTGCAACCCCAGCTTTTTTTTTCATTTCCATTTGCCTGAAACACCATCTTCTATCCCTTCACCCTCAGTCTCTGTGCATCTCTTTTTGAGGTGAGTTTCTTATAGACAGCATATATATGGATCATGTTTTCTTATCCAATCGGTTACCCTATGTCTTTTGATTGGAGCATTTAATCCATTTACATTTAAAGTTATTATTGATAGGTACTTATCTGTCACCATTTTTATTCTTTACCCCCGAGTTCCTTCTTTGCTTCCTCTTTCTTTTTATTACAGCAGACCCTTTAACATTTCTTGCATTGCTTGTTTGGTGGTAATAAATTCCCTTAGTCCTTTTTTGTCTGTGAAGCTCCTGATTTGCCCTTCAATTTTGATTGAAAGCCTTGCTGGGTACAATATTCTTGGATTCAGACCCTTCCTTTCCGTAACTTTGTATATTTCATTCTATTCCTTTCTGGCCTGATGAGTTTCTGTAGAGAAATCAGTTGCTATTCTTATGGGGGTCCTTTGTAGGTAACTTTCTGTTTCTCTCTGGCCTCTTTTAAGATTCTTACTTAGTCGTTGCTGTTTGCCAATTCAATTATAATGTGCCGTAGTGTCGGTTTGTTGGGGTTCATTTTGCTTGGTACTTTGTGTGCTTCTTGGATTTGTGTGGGTTTTTTTTCTTTTCTATATCAGGGAAGTTTTCTGTCATTATTTCTTCAAACCGTTTTTCTATTCCTTGCTCAGTTTCCACTCTTTCTGGAACCCCAATTATGCGGATGTTGTTTTGTTTCATGTTATACCAAATTTCCCTTAAGCTCTTCTTTTGCTTTTTAATTTTTTTCTAGAAGTTGCTGTATTTTGATATTTTTTCTTCTAGCTCACTGATGTGGTCCTTCTATTGCATTCTGTACAGCAGTGATGTCATTTTTTATTTCTTCTTGATTCTATAATTTCCTCTTGGCTCTTACTCTTACTCATATTGTCAAATTTTTCTTCCATTCTTTTCAGCCATCTTATGACCATTTCTCTGAACTCTTTGGCAGGTTGTTTGCTTATATTTCATTTACTTCATTTTCTGATGATACCTGCTTTTCTTTCATATGCGGGCTGTTTTTTCTTCTGCCCATGGTTTTCTTCTTCGGGTGTCTGGTTATGTAGTTCTCTCTCCTTATCCCAGGCAAAATCTGACCTTTCCGTGTGGGGTGTGCACCTCCTCTGAATCTGAGTATTTGCACCTATTGGAGAGCAGTGTTCTGGGTCCCCCAGCTGTTCAGTGTGTGCTGCAGCTATATGTTTTCAGGTCGCCCTAGACATCCACTTTTCCCTGTAAAATGGCAGGTCTCCACATTTGCTCTGGTAGCTACAGGAGACAAAAGCCCCATGGCAGTGTGGCTGCCTGACCAGGGGATCCTTGTCCAGCAGGTCCCCATCTTCTCCTAGAGGATAACTGTCCCTTAACTTGCCTACAAACACTCCCAGTACGACCCTCAGCTGTTCTCTCTGTCTGCTCAGTGACAAGGCTCCGAACATGTCTGTCTACTCTGCTGTCATTTTTTTCTCCCTTTCAATTAATATTTGACAAAGGAGGCATGAACATACAATCTCTTCAATAAATGGTGTTGGGAAAATTGGACAGATACAAGGAAAAAAAAGAAAATAGACCACCCAATACAACATACATAAAAATAAACTCAAAAAGGACATAGGAGTTAAACATAAGTTGGGAAACCATAAAAATACTAGAGGAATCACAGGCAGCACAATCTCAGACATGTCGAAGGAACTTCTTCACTGATACTGCTCCAAAGGCAATGGAAGCTAAAGAGAAAATAAACAAGTGGGATTACATCAAAATGAAAAGCAAAATAACTATCAACAAAATAACTATTTTCACAGCAAAATAACTATCAACAAAACAGTAAGAAAGCCCACTTGTATGGGAGAATATATTTACAAATGTTATCACTGATAAATATTTAATCTCCAACATCTCCAGAAAACTTATACAACTTAATAAAAGCAATATAAATGATTCCATTAAAAAATGGGCAATAGGCCTAAATAGAATCTTTTCAAAACAAGACAGAAGGAAATCCAAGAGACACATGAAAACATGCTCAAAGTCACTAATTATCCGACAGATGCAAATCAAAACAACAATGTGATACTATCTCTCCCCTGTCAGAATGGCTAGCATCAACAAATCAGCAAACTACAAATGTTGGCAAGGATGTGGGGGAAAAAGAAACCCTTGTGCACTGCTGGTGGAATGCAGACTGGTGCAGCCACTTTGGAGAACAGTATGGAGTTTCCTCATAAAACTAAAAATGGAACTCCCATTTGACCCAGTAATCCAACTTCTAGGAATATATCCCAAGAAACTGGAAACAATCAGAAAGTATATATGCACCCCTATGTTCATAGCAGCACAATTTACAATAACTAAGATTTGGAAACAGCCTACGTGTCCGTCAGCAGATGACAGGATCAAAAAGTATGGTACATCTACACAATGGGATATTATACTGCCCTAAAATAAGGAATTCTTACCATTTTCAGCAACCTGAATGGAACTGAAGAGTATTGTGTTAAGTGAAATGAGACAGTCTGAGAAAGGTAAATACCACATGATCTCACTCATTTATGGATAATAAAGAACAAATAAAAAGATAGATACAGAGGCAGTAAAGTATCAAACAGACTGTCAAATTACAGTGGGAAATTTAGGGAGAGATGGGGTAGGTAGGAAGTCAACCGAAGGATTTACATGCATGCATATAAGCATAACCAATGGACTCAAGATACTGGGGATGTGGGCATGCATGGGAGTGAGATAGTGAAAGACAATGGGAAGATATGTATACATGTAATACATTAAAAAAATAAATGAAAGAGGTGAAATAACAATAGACCCCCACAGAAATCAAAAGGGTTTTTAAAAAATACTATGAAGAATTCTATTCTAAAAAAAAACTAGACAATTTGGAGGAAATAGCCATATTCCTAGAATAATACAACCTTCCAAAACTCAATCAGGAAAAATCTAAAAATCTAAATAGGCTGATAACTATGGAGGAAATTGAAGTAGTAATAAAAAAAGCACCCAGCCCAGGGGCAGATGGCTTCACAGAGGAGTTTGGCCAAACATTCAAGGTAGAAATAAACCTTTCTTCCTCGGACTATTTAAAATATTCCAAGAGAAAGGAAAGCTTCCAAGCTCCTTCTATGAAGGCAGCATCACCCTAATACCAAAACCAGATAAAGACAACACAATGAAAGAGAATTACAGGCCAACATTTCTCATGAATATAGATTCAAAAATCCTCAACAAAATTCTAGTTAATCAGATCCAGCAGTACATCAGAAAGATCATGACCATGACCAAGTAGTATTTATACTAGGGATACAAGGATGGTACAATACCCACGAATCAATAAACGTGATACATCTCATAAACAACTTGAAAAGACAAAAATCACATATCAATTGATCAACATTTACAGGGAACTCATACAATTTAACAAAAGAAAGATAACCCAATCAAAAAATGGGCAATGGACCTAAATAGATACTTTTTGAAAAATACAAAATCTAACACCATTTTTTGATGTAAACTCTCAGGAAGGTGGGAATAGAAGTATCATACCTCAACATAATAAAAGCTATATAACAAACCCACAGCCAACATCATACTCATTGGGCAAAACTAAAACCATTCCCACTAAGAACAGGAGCAAGACAAGGATGCCCATTCAACATAGTACTGGAAGTACTAGCCATTGCAATCAGAGAGCAAAAAGAAATAAAAGACACCCAAATTGGGAAAGAAGAGGTAAAAATGTCCTTAATTACAGATGACATGATACCATTCAGAGAAAACCATAAAGATTCCATCAAAGAATTTTTAGTCTCAATAAGTGAACTCAGCAATGTAATGAGATACAAAATTAAATCCAAGAAATCTATGGTATTTCTATACACCAATAGTAAACTTACAGAAAGAGAGACTAAAAAAGCAAACCCATTTAGCATCACATCAAAAAAATTAAGGTACCTAGGAATAAACTTAAGTAAGAAGGTAAAAGGCCTCTACATAGAAAACTATAGGTTACTGAAAGAAGAGATAGAGGAAGGCATAAATAGATGGAAGAACTTACTGTGTTCATGGATTGGTAGATTCAACATAATTAAAATATCCATACTACCCAAAGCTATCTATACATTTAGTGCATTCCCCATTATAATACCAATGGCATATTTCACAGACCTAGAATAAATTCTCGAAAAATTCATATAGAAAATATATCTAGAATATAAAAAAGACCCCTAATAGCCAAAGAAATTCTGAAAAAAAAGGACAAAGTAGGTAGGATCAATACCAGGTAGCAAGCTATATTACAAAGCCACTGTTCTCAAAATAGCCTGGTACAGGCACAAAAACAGACATAGAGATCAATGGAATAGAATAGAGAACCCAGAGATCAACCCAAATTACTATGCTCAATTAACATTTGACAAAAGAGACATGATCATAAAATGGAGTCAAGACATTATCTTTGACAAAAGGTGTTGGGAATTGGACAGATATATGAAAAAAAATGAAACTAGACCACCAACTTACACCATACACAAAAATAATCTCAAAATGGATAAATGACTTAAACATAAGACAAGAAACCATAAAAAATACTACAGGAATCCACAGGCCGCAAAATCTCAGACATATGCTGAAGGAACTTCCTCACTGATATCGTTCCTAGGGCAATGGAAACTAAGAAGAAAATAAACAAATGGGACTACATCAAAATAAAAAGCTTTTTCACAGCAAAAGAAACCATCAACAAAACAAGAAAGCCTATTGTATGGGAGAACATGTTTTACACTATCTCTGATAAAGGTTTAATCTCCAACATTTACAGGGAACTCATACAATTTAACAAAAGGAAGATAACCCAATCAAAAAATGGGCAATGGACCTAAATAGATACTTTTTGAAAAATGAAGGAGGCCAAGAGATATATGAAAACATGCTCAAAGTCACTAATTATTCAGAGATATGAAAATCAAATGACAACGAGGTACCATCTCACATCTATCAGAATGGCTGTCATCAACAAATGACAAGTGCTGGTGGGGATGGGGACAAAAAGGAACGCTTATGCACTGCTGGTGGAAATGCAGACTGGTGCAGCCACTGTGGAGAACAGTATGGAGTCTCCTCAAAAAACTAAAAATGGAACTCCCTTTTGACCCAGTGATTCCACTTCTAGGAATATATCCCAAGAAACTAGAAACACCAATCAGAAAGTATATATGCACCCCTTTGTTAAAGGTGGCACAATTTGCCATAAGATTTGGGAACAGCTTAAGTGCCCATCAGCAGATGAGTGGATTAAAAAACAGTATACAAGGCGGGGTGGTTGGGCAGCAGGAAGATATAAGAGTCAACTGAACTGAAGGACTTGTATGCATGTATGTAAGCATAACCAATGGATACAAGACACTGAGAGAGCAGGTGAGGGCATGTACTGGCGGGTAGAGAAGGCCCAGGGGAGGTCAATAGGAAATAAAATATGAGACATATGTACTTCTATTTTTAATATTTTATTTTATTTTTTTATGAATGTGATAAACATATTTATTTTTTTATTAATTTTTTATACATGTTTCCCCATGCCCCCCTCCCTCCCAGGCATACCCCAACCCCCCCAGTGTCTGTGTTCATTGGTTATGCTTATATGCATGCATACAAGTCCCTTGATTGATCTCCCATCTACCCCACCTAACTTTAATCTTCCTGCTATAATTTCAGTCTGTTTGAGGCTTTACTGCCTCTGTAT